>JAJJBR010000764.1:0-54432 GCA_022817965.1 Solanum lycopersicoides
TGGAGAAACTAAAGGAGAAAAATAAAATGAGGTGAGTGGGGATTGAACCCACAACCTCTTGGATAGTGAGAAGTAAGAAATAAATTAAGAGAAAAAGAATGAGATTTGGGGTTTATCCTACAACCTCATTGGCCTTAGATGAACGAAAAGAGAGGAGGAAAAGAAAGGAAATATTATGGGAGTGATGGGATCGAACGAGGTCCCCCAAATCTGAAAAATAGAATTACCAAGTTTAATATAATATTAAGTGTTGCTCAAGTGATTCGAAATCAGGTTCCCTTGCCCAATTCCGTATTGACACATAAGTCTTACGTGATTAAATATTTAATGAATGTTGCCTATAGGAATCGAATGTTTACCTTGGCATACTTACAAGATGCATAAGTCTTGTACCACATAATCTTGGACAATATAAATCACTTAAATGAACTATGAATGAAGCCTCATGGCTTGTGTGTGTGGACTCATAAGTCCAGCATACGTTTATAAAGTAAGTGAAACTAAGATGTTATGTGATGAATGATGAGACCCCAGAAGGGTTAAGTAAGAGTGTGAAACACACTAAAAGGCCAAGTGCATTGGCATATAATGAAATGAACATTCACGTAAAAAGGGGTGAGTAATAATGAAGGGCAAATGTGCTAAGACTAATGAATGTGGTGACAACATGATAAGAGGCTAATGTGAAACATGAGAGCAATCTCAAATGATCCTAAGTAAAGGTTACCAAAACGTACTCACCTATGAGAGTGTAAAGTTAATGAAGAGACCAGTCTTTATGAACACACTAATAAAAGTCCTAAAGTTAATGCATACTTAATACATATGATGAGATGAGAAATCATCTAATGAGCAATGATGTCCTCATGCTAGAAGCTAGCTTCTATGATGTATGAGATGAATGTAATGAAACTTTATACTGAGCACCGATAGGCTAGCTATGAGTGGCGATTCCTTCTTTCGGGAAGGCAGAGGTTCGTGTAATTCTAATGAGATTAGATTGTCCGTCCAGACGGGTATGGGTATTCTTATATCTCCTAGTCTTTGAACCTATGCAACCAACATAGGGATCTAGCAGGGTTCAATCCCCTATATACGCTAGCATGTTTTTGGTTTCACTTTTGCCGGTGATTCCACCTCTTTTCGGTGTGGGGTAGACACAAGATTTCATGGAGATCACATGATCTATGTCGGTTAAATTTAAAGTTACCAAAGAAAGAATGAGTCCAGCCTCATGTAATGCACACAATGAAATGAACATACCAAAATGTTTGGGTAGGATAATCAAGAGGTGAACTAGACTTATGTAATAACACTAGGTCATTCTTAGTCATTGCACAGTGAACCCAATGAGTCTTAAACTACATATTAGGTATAGCTGGTGTTTACACTAGCCTATGAATGAAATGAAATGAAGTAATTATGAATGAATGAAGCAGACTCTGTGTTTGTTAAAAAAGGCTCCCTAGTTGAGGTCCCATATGTTGAGCCCTCATTTTGGGAAGTCCACAAGTCAAGTCCATGATTCCAAGGTCTCATGGCATATGAACGAATGATATGAAATATGTTATGTGCTATATGCAATATGTTATCCAAGGGTCACTATGATAGGGATTTCGAGTCCAGAGTTAAGAGAAACAATGAAGTAGATACACCTCACGAGAGGCCACCTTGCAGGAAGTGTGGCAAACTGCATGGAGGAGAGTGTATGATGGGCTCTAACACTTGTTACAGTTGTGGCAAACCGGGTCACATGGTGAAGGATTGTCCGAATAGGAGAAGTCAAGAACAAGGGAAGGAGATTGTTCAGCCTAATGGTCCAAGTGAAGAGGCTCTAAGGAGGCAACGATCTTTGCACTCAAGTCTAGGGGTGCAAGGGATGGCAATTCTGGTGAAGTCTCCGGTACGTAGCCTTAATTAGTCTTTCCTGTATTTGACTGTGTATGGTGTTTATGCACTATAATGAGGTTAATATATTTGAGTCATCATGTGGTTGCTGATTTGTGTGACTTATATGTTTACTTATGTTGTATTCTTTGATGAGACTAGTTTAGGAAAGAGTTCCTTAGTCTATTAATGTGAAGCTGCTAGTAGGTTTCAAGGATGTGCACCATCATGTTAATGTGTGAATAATATATTCACCAATGAGGAGTATTTAATTGCCTATGTATGCATACTTTCTATAGATGACTTGCTTGTTGCTAGTAAAGAGTAGTGTCATTCGGGGACGAATGTTCCTAAGGGGGGATAATGTAAAAACTCGAAAATAACTATGCTAAGTAATGCTTAAACGTACCTAGAATGCATCGATTAGAACGGGTTCACACGGCTTGATGCGCGTAAAACCAGACCTCTAAACCCTTACAACATTCAAGCCAACCAACTTGGTGAGTTAGTTGAGCTAGGAAAGGTTGGGTCCAGCTATGTAGGGCACCCGAATATGAAGATTTACCCGGATGAGTCTTAATCGGACTTAAAAAGGGGTAATCTTTAGTTTGGAGGGTTAGGGGTAAAATGGTCTTTTCCAGGATAAGGGTAGTATTGTAATTATCCTAAAAAAATAATTAATTAATTTATTAATATCGTTAAGGGGCAATTTGGGTAGAGGTGGCCGAAATTTACCCTTCAAGCAAAATCTTGCTCCACCCGGGTTCGAGCCTTGGTGGAAGCAATGATTTAACTTATTTAATTGTATTTAGTGAATTAGTTAAATTAATTAATATTTAATTTGCTGATTTAAGTAAAGGAAAAATTAGATTTTTAATTAAAAAAAATAATAATTAAATTAATAAATAATGAGGAGTCCTAGTTTGACTAAGTCTCCACCTAACTCTCCTAATCCTAATCCTCTCATTCTCACGTCTCTCACTCTCATTCTCACGTTTTTTATCAGTAAAAGAACTGAAAATAATAGTTCTTCACTCTTGAAGAACTTACACACAAAAACTCAAACGAAAAGCTAAGCTAAAAACGAAAATCAACAACATTCTTCTCGACGAATTGTGTTTGGGATTTTGTTGGTGAGGCAGTGGTGTCGTGGTATTAGGCAGCATTGAAACAAGGGTGGAACGACAATAAGGTACGGGTTTTCTTCTCTCTTGGTCCCATTCCCAAGAGACCCCTAAGTTCAGTTTAAATTCCCATCGAGAAATTAAGGCTGTCCCCGTTGTATGCCCCTTTCATTAGATCCTTTGATAGATTCAAAGCATGCGTTGGTATGTCTTCTGGTAGATAATTTTAGGTCTGGTTGTTATTATGTGTTGAATGTGTTTTTGGAAATTATGTGAGGAATGAAATACGTATTCCGGAAAAATGTTTTAAGTTAACTGTTTGAGCATGTGTGTGCTGTAAATGACTATGTTGCTGCCTAAAATTTGTGTGTTAAAATGTTGTGTTTTCGTGTATGAAAATGTTACAAGGGTAATGTTGCTGGAAAAATGTCACCCGAATTACTCCAAGAATCAGCATAAAAACTTGAGAGAAAGATGAATTGAAAGAGACAAAATTTCCAACTTGCTGGAAATGTTGGTCTCGGCCAAGAATTCGAAAAGTGAGCTATGTTTTAAATTTTTTTAAAAATTGTGAGGTCATTGGGAATTTAACCCAAGACCTCACCAAATGTAAATTACATAAAAATTTCATGATAAAAATTAAAGGAAAAATAGATGTGGTGAGTGGGGATGGAACCCACAACCTCTTGTATGAGAGAGTTAGAAGAAAAATAAAGGAGAAAAATAAAATGAGGTGAGTGGGGATTGAACCCACAACCTCTTGGATAGGTGAGAAAGTTAAGAGATAATAAGAGAAAAAGAATGAGCTTGTGGGGGTTTGATCCTACAACCTCCTTGCCTTAAAAGAAAAGAGAGGAGAAAAAGAAAGGAAATATTATGGGAGTGATGGGGATCAAACTAGCGTCCCCCAAATCTGAAAAATACAATTACCAAGTTTAATTTAAGATTAAGTGTTCCTCAAGGGATTCGAAATCGGGTTCCCTTGCCCAATTCCGTATTGACACATAAGTCTTACGTGATTAAATATTTAATGAATGTTGCCTATAGGAATCACATTGAAACCTTGGCATACTTACAAGATGCATAAGTCTTGTACCACATAATCTTGGACAATATAAATCACTTAAATGAACTATGAATGAAGCCTCATGGCTTGTGTGTGTGGACTCATAAGTCCACAATACGTTTATAAAGTAAGTGAACCTAAGATGTTATGTGATGAATGATGATACCCCAGAAGGGTTAAGTAAGAGTGTGAAACACATTAAAAGGCCAAGTGCATTGGCATATGATGAAATGAACATTCACGTAAAAAGGGGTGAGTAATAATGAAGGGCAAATGTGCTAAGACTAATGAATGTGGTGACAACATGATAAGAGGCTAATGTGAAACATGAGAGCAATCTCAAATGAGCCTATGTAAAGGTTACCAAAACGTACTCACCTATGAGAGTGTAAAGTTAATGAAGAGACCAGTCTCTATGAACACTCTAATGAAAGTATTAAAGTTAATGCATACTTAATACTAATGATGAGATGAGAAATCATCTAATGAGCAATGATGTCCTCATGCTAGAATCTAGCTTATATGATGTATGAGATGAATGTAATGGAAGTTTACACTGAGCACCGATAGTCTAGCTATGAGTGCCGATTCCTTCTTTCAGGAAGGCAGAGGTTCGTGTAATTCTCATGAGATGAGACTGTCCGTCCAGACGGGTATGGGTCTCCTTATATCTCCTAGTCTTTGAACCTATGCAGCCAACATAGGGATCTAGCAGGGTTCAATCCCTATATACGCTAGCATGTTTTTGGTTTCACTTTGACCGGTGATTCCACCTATTTTCGGTGTGGGGTAGACACAGGATTTCATGGAGATCAAATTATCTTTGTCGGTTAAAGTTAAAGTTCCCAAAGAAAGAATGAGGCCAGCCTCATGTAATGCGCACAATGAAATGAACGATACCAAAGATGTTTGGGTAGGATAATCAAGAGGTGAACTAGACTTATGTAATAACACTAGGTCATTCTTAGTCATTGCACAGTGAACCCAATGAGAGTCTTAAACTACATATTAGGTATAGCTGGTGTTTACACTAGCCTATGAATGAAATGAAATGAAGTAATTATGAATGAATGAAGCAGACTCTGTGTTTGCTAAAAAAGGCTCCCTAGTTGAGGTCCCATATGTTGAGCCCTCATTTTGGGAAGTCCACAAGTCAAGTCCATGATTCCAAGGTCTCATGGCATATGAACAAATGATATGAAATATGTTATGTGCTATATGCAATATGTTATCCAAGGGTCACTATGATAGGGATTTCGAGTCCAGAGTTAAGAGAAACAATGAAGTAGATACACCTCACGAGAGGCCACCTTGCAGGAAGTGTGGCAAACTGCATGGAGGAGAGTGTATGATGGGCTCTAACGCTTGTTAGAGTTGTGGCAAACCGGGTCACATGGTGAAGGATTGTCCGAATAGGAGAAGTCAAGAACAAGGGAAGGAGAGAGTTCAGCCTAATGGTCCAAGTGAAGAGGCTCTAAGGAGGCAACGATCTTTGCACTCAAGTCTAGGGGTGCAAGGGATGGCACTTCTGGTGAAGTCTCCGGTGCGTAGCCTTAATTAGTCTTTCCTGTATTTGACTGTGTATGGTGTTTATGCACTATAATGAGGTTAATATATTTGAGTCATCATGTTGGTTGCTGATTTGTGTGACTTATATGTTTACTTATGTTGTATTCTTTGATGAGACTAGTTTAGGAAAGAGTTCCTTAGTCTATTAATGTGAAGCTGCTAGTAGGTTTCAAGGATGTGCACCATCATGTTAATGTGTGAATAATATATTCACCAATGAGGAGTATTTAATTGCCTATGTATGCATACTTTCTATAGATGACTTGCTTGTTGCTAGTAAAGAGTAGTGTCATTCGGGGATGAATGTTCCTAAGGGGGGATAATGTAACAACTCGAAAATAACTATGCTAAGTAATGCTTAAACGTACCTAGAATGCATCGATTAGAACGGGTTCACACGGCTTGATGCGCGTAAAACCAGACCTCTAAACCCTTACAACATCCAAGCCAACCAACTTGGTGAGTTAGTTGAGCTAGGAAAGGTTGGGTCCAGCTATGTAGGGCACCCGAATATGAAGATTTACCCGGATGAGTCTTAATCGGACTTAAAAAGGGGTAATCTTTAGTTTGGAGGGTTAGGGGTAAAATGGTCTTTTCCAGGATAAGGGTAGTATTGTAATTATCCTAAAAAATTAATTAATTAATTAATTATTAATATGTTAAGGGCAATTTGGGTAGAGGTGGCCGAAATTGACCCTTTAAGCAAAATCTTGCTCCACCCGGGTTCGAGCCTTGGTGGAAGCAATGATTTAATTTATTTAATTGTATTTAGTGAATTAGTTAAATTAATTAATATTTAATTTGCTGATTTAAGTAAAGGAAAAATTAGATTTTTAATTAAAAAAAATAATAAAAAAATAAATAATGAGGAGTCCTAGTTTGACTAAGTCTCCACCTAACTATCCTAATCCTAATCCTCTCATTCTCACGTCTCTCACTCTCATTCTCACGTTTTTTATCAGTAAAAGAACTGAAAATAATAGTTCTTCACTCTTGAAGAACTTACACACAAAAACTCAAACGAAAAGCTAAGCTAAAAACGAAAATCAACAACATTCTTCTCGACGAATTGTGTTTGGGATTTTGTTGGTGAGGCAGTGGTGTCGTGGTATAGGCAGCATTGAAACAAGGTGGAACGACAATAAGGTACGGGTTTTCTTCTCTCTTGGTCCCATTCCCAAGAGACCCTAAGTTCAGTTTAAATTCCCATCGAGAAATTAAGGCTGTCCCCGTTGTATGCCCCTTTCATTAGATCCTTTGATAGATTCAAAGCATGCGTTGGTATGTTTCTGGTAGATAATTTTAGGTCTGGTTGTTATTATGTGTTGAATGTGTTTTTGGAAATTATGTGAGGAATGAAATACGTATTCCGGAAAAATGTTTTAAGTTAACTGTTTGAGCATGTGTGTGCTGTAAATGACTATGTTGCTGCCTAAAATTTGTGTGTTAAAATGTTGTGTTTTCGTGTATGAAAATGTTACAAGGGTAATGTTGCTGGAAAAATGTCACCCGAATTACTCCAAGAATCAGCATAAAAACTTGAGAGAAAGATGAATTGAAAGAGACAAAATTTCCAACTTGCTGGAAATGTTGGTCTCGGCCAAGAATTCGAAAAGTGAGCTATGTTTTAAATTTTTTTAAAAATTGTGAGGTCATTGGGAATTTAACCCAAGACCTCACCAAATGTAAATTACATAAAAATTTCATGATAAAAATGAAAGGAAAAATAGATGTGGTGAGTGGGGATGGAACCCACAACCTCTTGTATGAGAGAGTTAGGAGAAAAATAAAGGAGAAAAATAAAATGAGGTGAGTGGGGATTGAACCCACAACCTCTTGGATAGGTGAGAAAGTTAAGAGATAATAAGAGAAAAAGAATGAGCTTGTGGGGGTTTGATCCTACAACCTCCTTGCCTTAAAAGAAAAGAGAGGAGAAAAAGAAAGGAAATATTATGGGAGTGATGGGGATCAAACTAGCGTCCCCCAAATCTGAAAAATACAATTACCAAGTTTAATTTAAGATTAAGTGTTCCTCAAGGGATTCGAAATCGGGTTCCCTTGCCCAATTCCGTATTGACACATAAGTCTTACGTGATTAAATATTTAATGAATGTTGCCTATAGGAATCACATTGAAACCTTGGCATACTTACAAGATGCATAAGTCTTGTACCACATAATCTTGGACAATATAAATCACTTAAATGAACTATGAATGAAGCCTCATGGCTTGTGTGTGTGGACTCATAAGTCCACAATACGTTTATAAAGTAAGTGAACCTAAGATGTTATGTGATGAATGATGATACCCCAGAAGGGTTAACTAAGAGTGTGAAACACATTAAAAGGCCAAGTGCATTGGCATATGATGAAATGAACATTCACGTAAAAAGGGGTGAGTAATAATGAAGGGCAAATGTGCTAAGACTAATGAATGTGGTGACAACATGATAACAGGCTAATGTGAAACATGAGAGCAATCTCAAATGAGCCTATGTAAAGGTTACCAAAACGTACTCACCTATGAGAGTGTAAAGTTAATGAAGAGACCAGTCTCTATGAACACTCTAATGAAAGTATTAAAGTTAATGCATACTTAATACTAATGATGAGATGAGAAATCATCTAATGAGCAATGATGTCCTCATGCTAGAATCTAGCTTATATGATGTATGAGATGAATGTAATGGAAGTTTATACTGAGCACCGATAGTCTAGCTATGAGTGCCGATTCCTTCTTTCAGGAAGGCAGAGGTTCGTGTAATTCTCATGAGATGAGACTGTCCGTCCAGACGGGTATGGGTCTCCTTATATCTCCTAGTCTTTGAACCTATGCAGCCAACATAGGGATCTAGCAGGGTTCAATCCCTATATACGCTAGCATGTTTTGGTTTCACTTTGACCGGTGATTCCACCTATTTTCGGTGTGGGGTAGACACAGGATTTCATGGAGATCAAATTATCTTTGTCGGTTAAAGTTAAAGTTCCCAAAGAAAGAATGAGGCCAGCCTCATGTAATGCACACAATGAATGAACAATACCAAAGGTGTTTGGGTAGGATAATCAAGAGGTGAACTAGACTTATGTAATGACACTAGGTCATTCTTAGTCATTGCACAGTGAACCCAATGAGAGTCTTAAACTACATCTTAGGTATAGATGGTGTTTACACTAGCCTATGAATGAAATGAAATGAAGTACGTATGAATGAATGAAGCAGACTGTGTGTTTGCTAAAGAAGGCTCCCTAGTTGAGGTCCCATATGTTGAGCCCTCATTTTGGGAAGTCCAAATGTCAAGTCCATGATTCCAAGGTCTCATGGCATATGAACGAATGATATGAAATATGTTATGTGCTATATGCAATATGTTATGTGATGAGCACCTACCAAGTCCCGATGAAAGCTCCACGTCGGATAGCTTCAACGTCAACCTGTAAACTCTAGCGTCCACCTGTGCCTGCACTGAAAAATATAGAGTTGTATGGGATTAGTACACACTTGTACTAAGTATGGGTATATGCAAGCACACACCAAGGACATGCATGAGAAAGAATAGCTCTTTCCTAACAACATGATTATGGAAAGTCAAGGTAGTGGACTTGCCAAATTGGGATTAGGAAAGTTAGTGAATTTTCAAATTTGGATTAGGAAAGTCAGTGAACTTTCCAAATTTGGATTAGGAAAGTCATGCCATGAGAGTAACATGCATCATCATACTTATCATATTGCACACAACACATAACATCTTACACATAGCACATATCATATAGCATATAGCACATAACATCTTTTATAACATTCATTCATATGTCATGAGACCTTGGAATCATGGACATGACATTAAGACTTTCCAAAATGAGGGCTCAACATATGGGACCTCACCTAGGGAGTCTTCATTAGAAAACACAGAGTCTGCTTCATTAATTCCTACGTACTTCATTTCATTTCTTTCATAGGCTAGTGTGAACACCAGCTATACCTAGGATGTAGTTTAAGACTTTCATCGGGTTTGCTGTGCAATGATCAAGAATAACCTAGTGTCATTACTTAAGTCTAGCTCACCTGTTGATTATCCTATCCTAACACCTTTGGTATCGTTCATTTCATTATGTGCATCATTTGAGGCTGGCCTCATTTATTTATTGGGAACTTTAACTTTAACCGACATAGATCATGTGAGCATCATGAAATCCAGTGTCTCCCCCACACCGAAAAGAGGTGGAATCACCGGCCAAAGTGACCCAAAACATGCTAGCGTACATGGGAATTTAACCCCGCCAGATCCCTATATTGGCAGTATAGGTTCGAAGACTAGGAGATATAAGGAGACCCATACCCGGCAATCCGGACAGTCTCATCTCATGAGAGTTACGTGAATCTCCGCCCTTCCCGAAAGAAGGCATCACCGCTCATAGCTAGTCTATCGGTGCTCAGTATAAAGTTCCATTACATCCAACTCATACGTCATGGAAGATGGCTTCTAGTATGAGGATATCATAGCTCAATAGATGATTTATCATCTCATCATTAGTATTAAGTGTGTTAATCTCAATACTTTCATTAGAGTTTTCATAGAGACTGGTCTCTTCATTAACTTACACTCTCATAGGTGAGTACGTTTTGGTAACATTTACTTAGGCTCATTTGAGATTGTTCTCATCTTTCACATTAGCCTCATATCATGTTGTCACCACATTGATTAACATTAGCACAATTGCTCTTCATAATTACTCACCCCATTTTACGTGAATGTTCATTTCATCATATGCCAATGCACTTGGCCATTTGTGTGTTTCACACTCTTACTTAACCCTTCTAGGGTTTCATCATTTCATTACATAATAATCATTTCATCGTGTGCCAATGTAATTGGCCATTTAGTGTGTTTTACACTCGTACTTAACCTTTCTAGGGTTACTTCATTTCATTACATACATCTTAGGTTCACTTATTTTTAAACGTATGCTAGACTTATGGGTCTATACATACAAGCCATGAGGCTTCATTCATAGTTCGTTAAATGACTCATATCTTCCTAAGATTATGTAGTACAAGACTTATGTATCTTGTATGTATGCGAAGATCTCCATTTCGATCTAAGTAAGTAGCATTATTCTTTAACATTTAATTCACGTATGACTTATGTATCAATACGGAAATTTTGGCAAGGGAACCCAAGTTCGAATCCCTAGGACAACACTTACATTTTTCCTTGATTTTATTTTTAGTCCTCATAACATTGGGACCCTAGATCGAGCCCCAACATCAACATTTCTTTTTAGTTTCTTTTCTTTAAAAAATCTCTCCCTTGGCCGAGGGGTTGTGGGTTCGAACCCCCACAGCCCCCTTTTATTTTTCCTATTTATTTTCCTTGTCTACTTTTCATTAACCATGAGGTTGTGGGATCAAACCCCCACAACCTCTCTTTATTTTTCTTTTATTCGCTTGGGACTGAGAGGTTGTGTGTTCGAACCCCAACAGCCTCCTTATTTTATTGTCATTTAAATGTTGACTTATCTATGCGTTGGCAGTGAGGTTGTGGGATCGAGTCCCCACAGCCTCACTTTATTTTCTTTTATTTTCCGTTTCTCCTTTACTCTCCTTCACAGCCTTGAGGTCGTGGGTTCGATTCCAATGCCTCACATTTCCTTTCGTTTATTTTTCTTTCACTTCACTCCCTGCCTGGAGGTCGTGGGTTCGATTCCCACGCCTCCCATTTTATTTTATTAATTTTTGCACTCTAATGTTTCAGCCAGCATACCCCATTTCGATTCCCCCTGACCCCATTTCTTTTCTTGCGAGTTTAAGGCATCACACGGGTGAGGTCACAGGTTCGAATCCTGGTGGCCTCATCCCTTTATAATCAATTAAATTTCCAGATTTTTCTCCTCTACATTTAGCCTAAACTAAACTAGTAAGTTTTCTGGAAATTTTGTCATTTTCTTAGCTTATTTTCACCAACATTTTCACTGGAAAACTTAGGGAAATTCATAGATCATTTAACACTTTTTGGGGTGCATTTTCATAGATTTGTTTAGCCAAAATATTGATACTCAAATCAGCCCCACTTCCATTTTAATGAACATCACAATTTACAAAGGTTTATGCACGTAAAATGACAACCAAAATAATATCAAATTTGAAGCCTTAACCCGAGACCTCATTCACAGTAACATTTTTGCACACGCACACACTTCCACAAAATTTTGAATACGTGGTTGTCTTTCATACGATTTCAAGTACACAAACATAATCATATTCATCAATAAAATATAACATACACCTAAATCTACCAGCAATCATACCCAACCTACGATTCCTTGGGAGCTAGTGACAGGGGCATGCAAAAGGGGAAACAATCCTAGTTTTCGAATGAATAATATGAACCTTAAGGGGTCTCTTGGGAAAGGGACCAAGAGACACTACACCATTTTAGGTCTATGACCACCCTAGTAAAGTGTAGCCTTAACTAGAAAAAAGTGTGGCCTTAGATAAAAGGCTACACTTTTGAACTTTAGGCAACACATTTCCAGGGGTGCCCAAATGAAGCGTTACATTAGATTTTAGGCAACACTTTTCAGGTGTTGCCTTATCAGTTACGCTTTCAAGCGTAGCCTAAAAGGTAAAATGGCCACGCTTTTATGTACCGCAATAGCAACATTTATATCTCATACAACTACACTTTTAAGTGTTACCTTAGCTTTCTTATTGGCCACAATTCGTAAGTGTGGCCTTTTCTATTTAATGTATAACAAGAATTTTAAAGTGTTGCCTTTTTTATCTCATGTATGACAACACGTTGAAGTGTAGTCCTTGCCCATGTGATTACCACAATATACAATCCTAAGGCTACACTTTTAAGTGTGGTCATATCATTTTGGCCATAAAATATATGCCACAATTTCTAATTAAAAACTACAAATATTATTTTACAATAAATAATCTCAAGCATTAAATTGGCTCATAAGTAATTCAAATACATAGATTTACAATAAACCTCAAAACATTGTACGTCTTGTGTACTTACACATACGTATACAACAATATTCAAAATACGTACACAATTGTTCAAAAAGTAATATTACAATAGTTCAAAAATACTTCATAATCCACTTCAATGAGATCAAATTTACTTGTAGCGACCCTTCAAATTTGATCACCACCATTTCCCTACACATTTAGAATTTATGACAAATTAGATTGCAACAAAAGTAGATGTTAAAGATGAGTCAATTGCTAATTGAGTTGATTTGAAAAAGACACCAAAAATAGATGTTTAGCTATAATATGAATCCTATATGTTAAAGATAAGCATGGAACCTTAATAAAACAACAAATATACATCCTCAATATTCATCTTCATTTCAAAACTTCTAGATTGATTTCCAAATTCCATATTTCCAAATTTCCAGATTTCAGATTTCCAGATTTCCAAATTTCCAGATTTCCAGATTTCAGATTTCCAGATTAAATATTTCCATATTTCCAAGTATGTACAACGTTTTGAGGCCTGCAGTTCATGTTTGAGCAACGCTTGTACTATTTCAGGCCTGCAGTTCATGATACTTCTATTATTCAGACATCTGATTCAGGTATTTATACATCATGATTCCTGAACTTACTCTAGTCTACATAAGACAAAAGAGAACACAAATTGGAATAAGAGGTTTCAGTTCTAGTCCTGGATATATATAGAATGCCAAGTTGAATTTCAATTCAAGGTTTGAGAACTTTATATTGCCAAATGAAATCTAGAGTCACAACTTATATCACATGACACAAAATAAGAATCTTGGCAGGAAAGATGTATGCACCTTCCATTTAGGTATCAGGAGAAAAGGGCAAAAGAAAACTTGAAGCAAAGCCTCTTCCCTTTGTGATACCCAATATAGAATAGAAGAAATATAATTTTGTGAGGTTGTTACTTGTATTTGATCATTCAGTCTATGGAGCCAAATAACAGTAACCAAACAGGGAATCAGGAAATCAACAAACTTCAGCACACTCAACCCAATGATCCTAGTGTACAGCCAGAAGGTAAACCTGCAAATAATATCACTCCTACCAAGAACAAGGATGGAGAAACTACTAAGCCTATTAATAATAAGTCTCATACCCAACTCAATAAAAAAAAAAGATGCAATAAAGAGAAGAAAAGAGAAGGGGAAGGTTGCACAACAACAATCAATGAAAAAATTTACATTTGCAATTACATTAACTAGCATTCACACATTTCATGAGGCAACGCGTTACAGCACTGAGTTGTAGGTGCTGTCGGATAAGGTGGTGTGCTTGATGGTCTGTATGAAATTAATCCTTCACTCGACACATTGCATATTCCCTGTGCCCGAGCCACCTCTATATTAAAACTACTTAAAACTATGGCAAACAAAGCCAATGTCATAAATTTCTTGGCAAAGTTATAATCCGTGAAAGTTTATTGGATTGGTTATAGTTCTGTATATACTTCACAAATAGCTCACAATTTTGGTCAACAACATTTCAAGTGTTTCTGAAGATATAAACCAGAAAAAGACACCATTGATAACAATTTTTTGACATGGCAGCTTGCTAAAAATATCTAAAATATCACTACCAATCATGGATTGCCGGATGGAGCCACAACTACACATACAAATCAACAACAAAATCTGCTATTTCTACTCATAACAACTATAATAATCTTGTTGTGCAGGATAAAAATAACAGCCAACAAGAACAACTAGACAAAGTCGAGGAAATTACAGTTGAGACATTCCAGAGGAGAGAAAGTTAGAGAAAAGCCTTAAGGAACCAAGTTAATACCTTTTGAAGAATCGAATCATGAGTTGACCCTGAAGAATGTGGAATATTTTTGCCTCTTACAGCTTGTGCGCTACTTGCATCAACAACAGGTGAAACAATATTAGATCCAACAACCCCTTGTATATCTTGAACATTCAATCCATGGTTATTTTGCAGCAACTGGCTAAAAAGATGTCGCATTTCTACTCTCATTTCATTCATTTTTTCATTAATTTCTTCCTTCATAGAACTGATTTCATTAGCATGCTTTTGTTTTAGCTTGTTAATTTATTCATCTTCTTTTAGAGAACTTGTTGGAACTGATCTTCCATAACACCTAAGTCTGCCAGGTTGTTCCTTTCCAAACAGTGCCCTAAAGGAATCATCCGCCGTTTCCCCAGAATTTTGACGATTTGGAAGTTCAGTCTGTTGAATAAAATTAACATCCATAGTTAACAGTAAGAACTATTTACACTCTCCACAATAAATAAGATATATGTCTGAATTAAATTCACCAATAATCCTCTTTAAGAAACTTACTATTGCAATTTGGGTATCGGCCTTTGCTATACCTTTAGGTGAAGGGACTAACGAGAAATACAAGATGCTAGTTATGGGCTTAACTGGTGCATTCAATGTGGATATAAAAACATTATTTTAGAGGTAGATTCTGCATTTCTAACTAAATGTTTTTTGCAGATTTCTGATCCTCCTTGGAGGATTTGCAGATATGTTCAGGAACTTCAAGGTCTAGCTAAGCGATCTGAATGTTTCCAATGTGTTCATAAATATAGAGAGGCCAATGGTACATCAGATGTTCTGTCCAAGCAAAGTCACAAGCATGATATTATTCAACATTTTTACACTCCCACTCAATTACCAAAAACAGCGAGAGGAAGTTATAATTTGGAGAAGTTGGTATTGTGAAGTTTCAAAAGGAAAAAGTTGAGAAGGAATTATGTTCCTCCTTGATTTTCTCTATGTTAAATACAACTTCTGGAGTTTCTGTTTTTCTTGTCTTTCAGCTTAAATATTATTTAAGTTGTTGTTTATAAGAAACAGAAAGTTCAGGTAGTTGTGCACTATGATCATTTCAGAAAGATTAAAATTCCTCCTTTATTTCTGTACAATTCCTTGTCATTCTGAACTTAACTAGTTTTGTTTAGCTTGGTTTGTGTTTACGAATTTCAGGTTGGAGATAAGCATGTCATCAGGTCCTAAACTCTAATAGTCAGCACTCTATGCAGCTAAGTGAATGAGGGAACGTACATTCAGCAACCAATAAAGACAATCACAGTCCTGTGCAACAATATGCAGATATGTGATTGCAGGCAGCAGCTAGTTGCAGTCTAGTTAGCAGGGATATTCAAGTTGTTGATAATCTGGGAACATAGATTGTTGTCATATGCATTCCAGCAGAGAATTGGTAAACAAAGTCACACACATGTAGCTCAGTCATGCATTGAAAATGACCATATTATGCAGACTTGGAATGTAGGAGTACAACTTCCATTTTGAGGATATATACTAAAATCACCATCCCACCAACAAGTTTATAAAGTCACAAACAACAGAGCATTTCAGATGCCTATATCATTCCTATGCTACAGAAAGACTAAAAGAGTCATACAATTTATATATTGTTCAAATTGACTATGTCTAACTTAGGTATAGTTGTTTGAATAGGTTTAGCCTCTTTAAATTTTTTCTTGTAAAGGGGGAATCTCCCTAATTTTTGTAATCTCTCTAGGTGCTTAGTCTTTGATTACAAACTCATTGTATAGGTTGAGTTGACTAACCTTAGGAGGTAGGTCAATTCGTATCAACAACACAACAATATCAAAACCCTAAATTAAAATTTAGACATTCAAAGATACACAAGAATATCAAAACATAAAAGCTATAATTAAGACTCTTAGTGATAAAATTTCATACCTTATAAACACTGTTGCAACAACCCAAGACGTGAGGCGTGTTTATGTGTGAAACATTTTGTTCCTCTGTGAAATCCGACGGAACAGCTCGTTAACAAAGAATCTGTGATGAAAAGAGCAACTCATCAACATAAAATATGTGACAAAAATCACTTTCTTCAGCTCTTCGATCTTCAACAAGGAATCTGTAAACAATTTTGACGGAAATCTATAAGATAAATTGTATTTTCGTATTTGGGGAAAAGAATGTCTTACACAAACAAATCTTGGAGCGTAGAATCAGTTGGTCAACATCTGCTCAGCTCAGCTACTCCAATTTTCAGCTCCTCCGATTTTGGAGAATAGAATAAGTTCAGCTCCTCCGACTTTCAGTTCAGCTTCAGTCTTCAGCTTCGTCTCTTCAGCTCCTCTAATTTTAAGCTTCCTGTCTTCGATTTTCAGCTCAGCTTCAGTCGATTTGAAGTTCTGGAGAAGAGAAATCGTGTGGATTTTTCAGCTATGTTCTGGAGCGTAAAAATCGTGTGGAATTTTCAGCTCAGCTTCCTCTCTAAGCCCCAATTTGTTTTTTTTCTAATATTTTAACAATTATATTTTTGGCCAATAAAAATGGGAGGAAGAGTAGAAATGTTGGAGGGAATATAATATTTTGGTAAAATTTTTTAGGCCACACTTCTAAAGTGTTGTTTTTAAAATTATAAACATAGGACCCTTTAGAGAAGTGAGCAAGGTAAAAGGTTGCGCAATGATTGGTTACCCTTTCTCACTAACAGTTGGGTCAGGTATTCCAGGGTATACAAACAAGAGTTACGGAAGTCTACTGAAATAATTCAAATACAGAAGATAGATACAAAAGTTTGAGTTGTTGAACTAGTTACCGTGGATATTTCTCACTGAACTTTGTGAGAGCAGGAGGAACAACCACTGCACATACCTGAAAGATGCAAGTAATGTAATCAGCGAGTTGAAAACATACATAACTACATACATCAAAAATTCAAAACCAAATACTCACTGAAGCAATGTTCAATCTAAATATTGAAAAAGTACATTAGTGACCTAAACTAATTATCTCATTTTTGCCATTAGCAACAGAAACTTTGAAAACCTCAAAAGAAAACTCATGCTCGTAAGTCGATTACAATGGTCTTAAACAGAAGAACATTTAAATTAAATAGGCAGCCAACTGCTGCTCGTAAGAGGCTCGCTTTTGCACTTCTTTCTAAAACGACTGAATTAACTAGGCTAAACGAAAGAGTCAAAGCAACATGTATTCATCAAATACTATGAAACAAGTTTAACAACAAGTTACTGATCTATCCTTGAAAATGCACTAGAGAAACAACGAAATGACTTCTTGAAACTTCAATACATATAGTTAAAAATAAGAAAATTGTTCTAGCAAAACATACCCAAGACAGACTCATTGTGGTTAACAAATGAACAGACCAAACTTAAGGCGAGCACAACCATTAACTCAGGATGACTAAATAATACAATGATAACAGATTAAAACAAGAATTAAAACCTTCTTCTAGAGTATCTAGTTATGCTTGACGAAATCTGTATTACAGACAGAATATCATAGGTAACGCCAGCTTCAACACTTCAGTTCATCAAAGAAAGAAGACTTATCTTCAACTCAATTCTTCAGAGAACGTAAACTTTGCCTCAGATGGTACATTCAACATTCAAGAGAATAAGAAGAACTTAAGCAGCCCATGAGTTAAGAAAACAAAAAAATAAGATATGCAGTAAATAAGAATGATATTTCACTAATCCGAGAACGACTCTTTGGGAAATGATAAAGAACAACCCTTTATCATTTTTTAAAAATTCCTCGTCTGGAAGAGTTAAAACATGCGAAGACAGTGAATGACAAACTGACTCCCAAGCAATGACATGTCATACAAACTTCAAAAATGCAACATTTTAAGAGACAAAAGATGAACCATAGAAAATAAACATGCAGGAAAAACTGGACAACATGGTATATGCAACATGGAGAAGGAAATTAAATAAGGCTTACCCCTCTAAATAAACTCTCAAAACAGTCAAGCAAATGATCAAAACTAGCAATAACAAACACGATCTATAAACTCAAAACGGCAGTAAATACGACACATGAACCCAGAATATCGACATCTTAGATTTTTCCCACAACTTGAAGAGAAAGAATGATGAATAAGACATCAAATGCTAGGAAGTAACACAAGTTAAGCGACATTCCAAGATCAAGATCATGAAGAGAAACAACAAAACAAAACTTGAAATGACAAGTAGGGGAATAACAACAATTATTACAAATTCTCAAATCTTTAAAGAGATATTACAACAGACCCGTGAAAGTGACTAAGAAACAAATATATCATATTGAATCAACATCAAATCAAATATCAATCAAATAAAAAGAAAAAAAGTCATCACAAACAGCTTTCAAATAGTCACAATATCACTCTTAAAATAAAGAAGAGGCAAAAGAGTACTATGAGGTAAACGACATTACCTTTCTTTTGGAAGTGAACTGGAACGGGACGAGAAGGGAAATGATCTTTATCACGAGACTCGATAAGAACTATGGATGAGAATTCTGGGCAGATTCTTGGACTCGAACCAAGCTTGGGAAAACTGATGCAAAACGAATTAGAAAATGTGATACTCTTATCGACACTTAACTCTCCCTACCTTGAATGTATTTCTATATAGATTTTTTAACTATTTCAGCTACTCTAAATGTTTTTGCTCAAATAAATCCCAACTTTTTCCAACACCTAACAGTGAAAAAGAGGGAGGCCATAGGGAGGGTAAAATACTAGCTACACTCCAAAAAATCAATTGGTGAAGCGAAAATACTAGACCCCCCCCCAAAAACGTATAAAACACAATAATATCAAAACCCTTAAGCTAAAATGTAGACTTTCAAATATAGAATTTCTTACCTGATTAACCCTATTCCAACAAAATTTGTCTAAAATCGTGTTCTTCAGTCAGAAATTTGAGAGAAAATCGTGACAGAAAGACTAATTAGCTTAAGTTCATCTTGCCAACAACCCAAAAGTAATCAAGATCTTCTAAACACAAAACAAAAAATCAACCAGTTTAGCTAACAAGAAGATTGTTTAAGTGAAAGATAAGGATATAGGTATCAGAAAAGAGAATAGTAGTTACTCTTGAAGAAATCATTATCGAAGAAGACGACTTCACCTTTTCAGTTCTTCGATGAATTCAACTCTTCAGCTAAGTACTTCTACAACATCAACTCTTTGTATAGGAGAAGAGAATATGAGAAGACAATCAGAGAATCGAAGCTTTGGTTCTTCAGCTTTCCATTTTCACCTGGTCATCTAGTTCTTCAGTGAAGTGAAGCGTGAAGAAAGAGGAAAGTGAAGAAAGAAGAAAGTGAAGTTAAAGTTAATGGTTTACCTTTTTTTTGGCCAATAAAATTAATGGGAGGGAGAGTTAAAAATACTGGAGGGAATATAAATTTTTAGTGAAAATTTTAAGACCACACTTATAAATGTGTTGTTTTTAAAATTATAAAAATAGGATACTTTAAAAGTGTGGTCATATATGTAAATAGGTGTTGCCAATTATATTATATTATATTGTAACAACATTTATAAAGTTTAGCTTATACCATTAAAGAGTACACTTTTAAAGTGTTGTCAATATTAATGTAGCTTAAAGTAAAAAACTTTGGCAACACTTTAAAAGTGTTCCCAAAATTGCTTTAGGCAACACTTTACAAACGTAGCCCAAAATTAGTGTGGCTGTAGACCTAAAATGGTGTAGTGAGAGTAGAAAACCCATACCTTTTTGACGTTAAACCCTTGACTTTCTGCCCAAAAACTTTACCCAAGAACACGTCTAAGCCTCCTCAATATCAACTCCACTCGAATGACAACCTCCCTTAGCCTAGTGTGCGATAATCGTTTGTTTTCTTGTGATTTCGTGTGAGTTCTTTAAGTGTTAAGAACTTGGTTTATTTTTCTGCTTTTGTATCTTATTTTGGCAGAGAAATTTCATGCGAAAGAATAAGAGAGATTGAGCGTGAGAGTTGAGAGATAGACGTGAGAGAGTGGGAGTTATATTAGGCTTAGGAGTCTAGTTTAGGACTTAGTCAAATAAGGTTTAGTTAATTATTAAAAATCTGATTTTTATTTTATTTTAAATCAGCTAATGAATAATAATTATAAATTAATACAATAATTCAATAGCTTAAATAAAAATCACTTTAAATCATTGCTTCCACCCAGGTTCGAAACCGGGTGGAGCAAGACTTCACTTCAAGAGCCCAATTTTGGCCCTCTTTCCCCAAATTGCCCCTCCACCTTATTAATTAAATAATTAAATATATATTTAGGGTAATTAAGATACTACCCTTAGCCAGGAAAAAGACCATTTTACCCCTAGACCCTTCAAACCTAAGATTTCCTTTTTTTAAGTCCGGTAAAGACTCCTTCGAGTAAATCTTCGTATTCGAGAGCCCTACATGGTTGGACCCAACCTTTCCAAGCTCAACTAACTCCCCAAGTTAGTTGGCTTGCTGTAGCAAGGGTTCGAGGTCTGGTTCTACGCGTATCAATCCGTGTGAACCCTGGTCTAATCGTAGGCATTCTTGATACATTAAGCATTTCTTATCTTCTCCATTTTTAGGGTTATTACATTATCCCCCCTTAGGAACATTCGTCCCGAATGACACTACTACTATCTAGCGTAATGCCAGTCAGATCATAACATAATCACTATGCACAGTCAAGCAATAGCAACAAAAATGGAGAGATAAGGAAACTTAGACTTAAGAGTAGGAAGTCTAACCTCAAGAGCTGAAAAGATGAGGGTACGGGATCTCATGTCGGCCTCAGCCTCCCACGTAGCACCCTCAACAAGATGATTTCTCCACAATACCTTCACTGTGGCAATCTCCTTGTTCCTCAGCCGCTTGATCTGTCTGTCTAAGATCTCAACAGGTACCTCCTCATAGGACAAGTCTTCATCGACCCCCAAACCTTCCACAGGTAGAATCGATGCTGGATCACCTAGGCACTTCTTTAACATGGATACATGAAAGACTGGATGGACAGAAGCTAGCTCCGCAGGCAATGCCAACTCATAGGCCACCTCACCCACACGCTGTAGGATCTCGTATGGCCCAACATACCTCGGACTCAACTTCCCCTTCCTGCCAAACCTCATCACCCCCTTCATAGGTGATATCTTCAGATAGACCTGGTCACCAACATCAAACTCTAAGGGCCGTTTTCTGTTATCTGCATATGACTTCTGCCGACTGTAAGCAGTAGCCAACCTGTCCCTAATCACTCTGACCTTCTCTAAGGCCTCATGAATGATCTCTGGACCCAAAATGGATGACTCTCCAACCTCGAACCACCCAACTGGAGATCTACACCTCCTACCATACAGTGCCTCAAACGGTGCCATCCCAATGCTGGAGTGATAGCTATTATTATACGAGAACTCTATCAAAGGCAGATGGTCATCCCAGCTACCCCTGAAGTCAATCACACACGCTCTCAACATGTCCTCCAATGTCTGAATGGTGCGCTCTGCCTGCCCATCAGTCTGAGGATGAAAGGCAGTACTAAGCTTTACCTGCGTGCCCAAGCTCTTCTGGAAAGATCTCCAGAAATGTGAAGTAAACTGAGCTCCTCTATCTGAAATGATAGACAAAGGAATCCCATGCCATCTCACAATCTCATCAATGTAGAGTCTCGCATAATCCTCGGCTCTGTAAGTAGACTTCACAGGGATAAAGTGGGCAGACTTAGTCATCCTGTCCACAATAACCCATATGGAGTCATGCTGTCTCCTAGTCCTCGGAAGACCAACCACGAAGTCCATATTAATGGCCTCCCACTTCCAAGTCGGAACCTCAATAATCTGAGTAAGACCGCCAGGCTTAAGATGTTCTGCCTTAACCTGCTGACAATTAGGACACTTGGCCACATATTCTGCAATGTCCTTCTTCATGCCATCCCACCAATAAATCTGCTTAAGATCATGATACATCTTGGTGGAACCTGGATGTATGGAATATCTGGAACCATGGGCCTCTGCAACAATCCTGGTCCGCAAATCATCCACATCTGGTACACACAGCCTGTCCTGATACCTAAGTATGCCATCACCTCCCAAAGCAAAAGACTCATTCATCTTTATCAACACTGAGTCCTTCAGCTCCATCAACACAGGATCTAGATGCTGACCCTGCTTGACTTCAACTACCAAGGATGATTCAGAACTAGGATGAACAAACACCCCCACTAGTAGAGTCAACCAATCGCACACCCAGTCTGGCCAGTCTGTGTACATCTTTCGCCAACTCCTTCTTCTCATCCTCAACGTGGGCTGTACTTCCCATGCTCATCCTGCTCAAAGCATCAGCTACAACATTAGCCTTACCTGGATGGTAGTGAACATTCATGTCATAATCCTTCAACAGCTCCAACCATCTCCGCTGACGTAGATTCAACTCCCTCTGTGTGAACACGTACTGGAGACTCTTGTGGTCTGTGAACACATCCACATGCACTCCATACAAGTAGTGCCTCCACAGCTTCAGTGCAAACACCACAGCTGCCAACTCCAGGTCATGAGTGGGATAATTCTTCTCATGAACCTTGAGCTGTCTGGACGCATAGGCTATCACCTTACCAACCTGCATAAGAACACAACCCAAACCAACCCTAGATGCATCACAATAAACAGTGTAATTCTCACCACACTTAGGCAAAGTAAGCACCGGGGCTGAAGTGAGTCTGTCCTTGAGCTCCTGGAAACTCTTCTCACAAGTCTCCGTCCATTCAAACTTGGCTTTCTTCTTAGTCAAAGCTGTCAGTGGGGCAGCAATGGAAGAAAAGCCCTCCACGAACCTGCGGTAGTAACCAGCCAATCCCAGAAAGCTACGGATGTCAGTGGGAGTAAGAGGCTTTGGCCAGTTCTTCACAGCCTCAGTCTTCCTGGGATCCACCTCCACGCCCTGATCGGACACAACATGACCCAGGAAGGTCACTGATCTAAGCCAGAATTCACACTTGCTGAATTTGGCATAACTGATGTTGTCTAAGTACCTGCAAGGTTAGTCTCAAATGTTGTTCATGCTCTTCCTTGGTCCTAGAGTAGATGAGGATGTCATCAATGAATACTATGACGAAAGAATCAAGGTATTCACGGAAGACTCGGTTCATGAGGTCCATAAATGCAGCAGGTGCATTCGTGAGACCAAATGACATGACTAAGAACTCATAATGACCATAACGGGTACGAAAGGCTGTCTTTGGGATATCTCCATCCCTAACCCTAAGCTGATGATACCCTGAACGAAGATCAATCTTAGAGAAGAAACTAGACCCTTGGAGCTGATCGAACAAATCATCTATTCTGGGAAGTGGATACTTATTCTTTATAGTGACTTTGTTGAGCTGCCGATAATCGATACACATTCTAAGGGTTCCATCCTTCTTTTTCACAAACAACACTGGAGCGCCCCAAGGGGATATGCTCGGCTGAATGAAACCCTTATCAGTGAGATCTTTTAACTGCAGCTTCAACTCTTGAGTTCAGCTGGAGCCATTCTGTAGGAGGAATTGAAATTGGTTTAGTATCGGGTTCTAAGTCGATACCAAAGTCAATCTCTCGAGGGGAGGGACTCCAGGCAAATCATCAGGAAATACATCTAGGAACTCATTCACTACAGGCACTGAGTCTATGGAAGGAATGTCATGATCTAAATCATTAACACTCACAAGATGACACAATAACCCCTTGGACATCATTTTATTGGCCTTAAGGTTCGAAATCAAGGGATTAGGACGACTCGAGTTGTACCCCTCCCAGACTAGCTCCTCTTCATAGGGAAACGAAATCTCACCACTCTACTACGACAATCCAAACAAGCATAACAACTGTGAAGCCAGTCCATGCCAAGAATAACATCAAAATCATGCATGGGTAACTCAACCAAGTCTGCACACATAGTCTTACCACTTACAACTATTGGGCAATCCTTGTATACTCTATCAGTTCTTACATTTTCTCCTAAAGGTGTACTAACCACTATAGGATCATGCAGAACTTCAGGCAATATCTCAAAAGTGAGAGCAAGCAAAGGAGTTACAAAGGAAAGCGTAGACCCTGGATCAAGTAAAGCATAAACAGAAGTTGAGAATACTTGCAGCATACCTGTGACCACATCAGCGGACTTCTCCTGCTCCTCCCTGCCCTTCAGGGCATAGAACCTGTTCCTCTTAGGAGGCTCGGCTGCTGCTGCACCCTGTGGATTAGGCCTAGGCTGAGCATTACCTCCAGCCTGACCTCTGTTCTGTGGGCAGTCTCTAACCATGTGCCCACTCTTACCGCAACCGAAGCAGGCATTAGTGCCCTGTCTGCACTCTCCACTGTGAGCACGGCCACACTTAGCACAGTTCTTTTTGGGACGCTGCATCTCACCTCCATTGCCCTTCTTGGGCTCAGGTCTGCCTCCTCTAGGTGTTGTACTCCTCTGAGAATTAGAGTTCCCAGAACTCTGCTGCCCCTTCTTGAACCTGGGCTGCTCACGGACGCCAAAATTGTTTCTGTGGCCTCCATGGCTGGGACCTGCCTGATCTTGAGGCTTAGGCCTCCTAGCATCACGAACCCCTCTTTTTGCGGCTGTCCTCTACCTGCTGGACATGCACCATCAACCTGGAGAGGTCCATGTTATCATGGAGCATCGCAGACCGACACTCCTCCTCCAGATCTCCGTTGATTCCTGTGAGGAACCTGCTCATCTCATCCCTGCTGTTAGATACAAGGGAAGTAGCATACCTGGATAATTTAACAAACTTCAGTACTCATCTCATCCTTGCTGTTAGATACTAAGGAAAGTAGCATACCTGGATAGTTTAACAAACTTCAGGGAATACTCCCTGACTGTCATGATCCCTGCTTAAGGTTGATAAACTCCTCAACCTTTGCCTCCCTCATCTCCCTGGGAAAGAATCTCTCCAGGAAGGCTGTCTTAAACAGCTCCCAAGTGACCGGAACTCCGCCCAAAGCTCGGCTATCCTGCCACATCTTGCACCAAGTCTGTGCAACATCCTTGAGCTGATAGGAAGCCAGCTCAGCCTTCTCATATCTGTGGCCCCCATAGCCACCAAAATCTTATGCACCTCATCCACAAACTCCTGGGGTCCTCTGAAGTCTTAGACCCTGTGAAAATAGGAGGATTCATCCTCGTGAAGTCTCTCACCTGTCAGCCATGCTACGAACCGGTGGGTTCTCCCTCTGAACATCTGCCGGTTGACCTGGGCAGTCATAGCCTGGGCCTGCATAGTGATGGCCTGTGCCATCTGGGCCAGAGATGCCCGCACCTCCGCATCAGTCAACCCAGCTGGGTTAACCGGCATAGCCACTCCTTCAGCTGGAGCCTGGGGTGGAACCTGATTGCCCCAGCAGCTGCACCTCCTCTCCTCTGACCAATGGTTCTCCTAGTATTCATTCTCTGAAAACAACAAAGATTGATGTTAGACACGCTCATAACACCAAGAAATTAGACATTAGGAAAAGCACGATAAGATCAGAAGAAGGGAAATTTTCCTACGCATCATGCAGTCTCTAATTCAGGATAGTGGTGCACTTCACTACCATGACTTAGAAACTACTCAATGTGGTTGATGTGAACTCATTATTCTCGGAATTTAACCTAGTGCTCTGATACCAACTTTGTCACGACCGGAATCTAGACCCCAGACGAGACCGGCGTCGTTGACCTCTCAGAGGTCGCAGACAAGCCTACATACGTCATTCTTACTTCATCTAGGTTAATTTTAGCGGAAAATTTGAACTTTTTGTTTTTTTATTTCATGCTAAACATTTTATACTTAACATCATAGGCGTTCACAAATCAACCATCTAATATAGAGATAATCAAATGAAAGAAACAGTTCATAATTGCATTAAAAGTATTTTTGCCAAAACGGCACCAATACAAAGTCTGAAATGAAGGTGGAAAGAAACAATAGTGGAACATGCTCCACTAGCTAAAGTCTACATCTAAGCTAGATAATAATGGTATAAATCCTCGAAAGCATGAGGGTCTACCAAGTCCGAATGAAAGCTCCACGTCCGGATAGCTGCAACGTCAACCTGTAAGTTCTAGCGTCCACCTGTGTCTGCACCTAAAAATATAGAGTTGTATGGGATTAGTACACACTTGTACTAAGTATGGGTATATGCAAGCACACACCAATGCATGAGTAAGAATAGCTCTTTCCTAACAACATGATTATGGAAAGTCAAGTCAGTGGACTTGCCAAATTGGGATTAGGAAAGTTAGTGAACTTTCCAAATTTGGATTAGGAAAGTCAGTGAGCTTTCCAAATTTGGATTAGGAAAGTCATGCCATGAGAGTAACATGCATCATCATACTTATCATATTGCACACATCACATAACATCTTACACATAGCACATATCATATTGAATATAGCACATAACCTCTTTCATGTCATTCATTCATATTCCATGAGACCTTGGAATCATGGACTTGACATTAAGACTTTCCAAAATGAGGGCTCAACATATGGGACCTCAACTAGGGAGTCTTCATTAGCAAACACAGAGTCTGCTTCATTCATTCATACGTACTTCATTTCATTTCGTTCATAGGCTAGTGTGAACACCAGCTATACCTAGGATGTAGTTTAAGACTTTCATCGGGTTTGCTGTGCAATGATCAAGAATAACCTAGTGTCATTACTTGAGTCTAGCTCACCTCTTGATTATCCTATCCTAACACCTTTGGTATCATTCATTTCATTATGTGCATCATTTGAGGCTGGCCTCATTCATTCATTGGGAACTTTAACTTTAACCGACATAGATCATGTGAGCATCATGAAATCCAGTGTCTCCCCCACACCGAAAAGAGGTGGAATCACCGGCCAAGGTGACCCAAAACATGCTAGCGTACATGGGAATTTAACCCCGCCAGATCCCTATATTGGCAGTATAGGTTCGAAGACTAGGAGATATAAGGAGACCCATACCCGGCAATCCGGACAGTCTCATCTCATGAGAGTTACGTGAACCTCCGCCCTTCCCGAAAGAAGGCATCACCGCTCATAGCTAGTCTATCGGTGCTCAGTATAAAGTTCCATTACATCCAACTCATACGTCATGGAAGCTGGCTTCTAGTATGAGGACATCATAGCTCAATAGATGATTTCTCATCTCATCATTAGTATTAAGTGTGTTAATCTCAATACTTTCATTAGAGTGTTCATAGAGACTGGTCTCTTCATTAACTTTACACTCTCATAGGTGAGTACGTTTTGGTAACATTTACTTAGGCTCATTTGAGATTGTTCTCATCTTTTACATTAGCCTCATATCATGTTGTCACCACATTCATTAACATTAGCACATTGCTCTTCATAATTACTCACCCCATTTTACGTGAATGTTCATTTCATCATATGCCAATGCACTTGGCCATTTGTGTGTTTCACACTCTTACTTAACCCTTCTAGGGTTTCATCATTTCATTACATAATAATCATTTCATCGTATGCCAATGCACTTGGCCATTTACTGTGTTTTACACTCGTACTTAACCCTTCTAGGGTTACTTCATTTCATTACATACATCTTAGGTTCACTTATTTTTAAACGTATGCTAGACTTATGGGTCTATACATACAAGCCATGAGGCTTCATTCATAGTTCGTTAAGTGACTCATATCTTCCTAAGATTATGTAGTACAAGACTTATGTATCTTGTATGTATGCCAAGATCTCGATTTCGATCTAAGTAGGTGGCATTATTCTTGAACATTTAATTCACGTATGACTTATGTATCAATACGGAAATTTGGGCAAGGGAACCCAAGTTCGAATCCCTTGGACAACACTTACATTTTTCCTTGATTTTATTTTTAGTCCTCATGACATTGGGACCCTAGATCGAGCCCCAACATCACCATTTCTTTTTAGTTCCTTTTCTTTAGAAACTCTCCCTTGGCCGAGGGTTGTGGGTTCGAACCCCCACACCCCTTTTATTTTTATTTATTTTCCTTGTATATTCGCATTAACCATGAGGTTGTGGGATCAAACCCCCACAGCCTCTCTTTATTTTTCTTTTATTCGTTTGGGACTGAGAGGTTGTGGGTTCGAACCCCCACACCTCCTTATTTTATTTCATTTAAATGTTGACTATCTATGCGTTGGCAGTGAGGTTGTGGGATCGAGCCCCCACAGCCTCACTTTATTTTCTTTTTTTTCCCTTTCTCCTTTACTCTCCTTCACAGCCTTGAGGTCGTGGGTTCGATTCCCACGCCTCACATTTCCTTTCTTTTATTTTTCTTTCACTTCACTCGCTGCCTGGAGGTCGTGGGTTCGATTCCCACGCCTCCCATTTTATTTTATTAATTTTTGCACTCTACTTTTCAGCCAGCATACCCCATTCGATTCCCCTGACCCCATTTCTTTTCTTGCGATTTAAGGCATACACGGGTGAGGTCACAGGTTCGAATCCTGGTGGCCTCATCCCTTTATCTCAATTAAATTTCCAGATTTATTCCTCTACATTTAGCCTAAACTAAACTTGTAAGTTTGCTGGAAATTTAGTCATTTTTTAGCTTATTTTCACCAACATTTTCACTTGAAATCTTAGGGAAATTCATAGATCATTTAACACTTTTTGGGGTGCATTTTCATAGATTCGTTTAGCCAAAATATTGATACTCAAATCAGCCACACTTCCATTTTAATGAACATCACGATTTACATAGGTTTATGCACGTAAAATGACAACCAAAACATTATCAAATTTGAAGCCTTAACCCGAGACCTCATTTACAGTAACATTTTTGCACACGCACACACTTGCACAAATTTCGAATACATGGTTGTCTTTCATACGATTTCAAGTACACAAACATAATCATATTCATCACGAAAACATAACATACACCTAAATCTACCAGCAATCATACCCAACCTACGATTCATTGGGAGCTAGTGACAGGGGCATGCAAAAGGGGAAACAATCCTAGTTTTCGAATGAATAATATGAACCTTAAGGGGTCTCTTGGGAAAGGGACCAAGAGAGAAGAAAACCCATACCTTTTTGACGTTAAACCCTTGACTTTCTGCCCAAAAACTTCACCCAAGAACACGTCTAAGCCTCCTCAATATCAACTCCACTCGAATGACAACCTCCCTTAGCCTAGTGTGCGATTAACGTTTGTTTTCTTGTGATTTCGTGTGAGTTCTTCAAGTGTGAAGAACTTGGTTTATTTTTCTGCTTTTGTATCTTATTTTGGCAGAGAAATTTGTGAAAGAATAAGAGAGATTGAGCGTGAGAGTTGAGAGATAGACGTGAGAGAGTGGAGTTATATTAGGCTTAGGAGTCTAGTTTAGGACTTAGTCAAATAAGGTTTAGTTAATTATTAAAAATCTGATTTTTATTTTATTTTAAATCAGCTAATGAATAATAATTATTAATTAATTACATTAATTCAATAGCTTAAATAAAAATCACATTAATTCATTGCTTCCACCTAGGTTCGAACCCGGGTGGAGCAAGACTTCACTTCAAGAGCCAATTTCGGCCCTCTCCCCAAATTGCCCCTCCACCTTATTAATTAAATAATTAATATATATTTAGGGTAATTACGATACTACCCTTAGCCAGGAAAAAGACCATTTTACCCCTAGACCCTTCAAACCTAAGATTTCCTCTTTTTAAGTCAGTAAAGACTCCTTCGAGTAAATTTCGTATTCGAGAGCCCTACAAGGTTGGACCCAACCTTTCAAGCTCAACTAACTCCCCAAGTTAGTTGGCTTGGCTGTAGCGGGGTTCGAGGTCTGGTTCTACGCGCATCAATCCGTGTGAACCCTGGTCTAATCGTAGGCATTTCTTATCTTTCCATTTTTAGGTTATACAGTCATAGCTTATTAGATGATTTATCATCTCTTCTTTACGTATTAAGTGTGAATTGTCCTTACACTTACATATATATACAGTGTGATTGAGACTTGCCTCTTAATATTGAACACTCTCTTAGGTGAGTATTTTTGGTGACCTGACATTGGCGTAGGTACAACTTGTCTCACTTGCACTAGCCTCATATTGTGATGCCACCCTGTTCTTTCTTAACATCTTTTCATTTCATCTTTACTCACCTTTCATTATTTGTTCATCGTATAACATACATATGCTCTCTTGGAATTTACTTTGAGGGACATTGATTCTAGGCGTAGATACAACTTGTCTCACTTGTACAAGCCTATCCTCATGTAGCCACTCTTTCTTGATTTATTCATCGTTTAGCATAAATATACTCTCTTAGAAATTTCATTTCGTGACATTGATTTTTAGGCGTAGATGCAGCTTGTCTCACTTGCACTGGCCTCTTCTCATGTTGTCACTATTTCCATTAGCATCATAGTATAACATAATTACTCACCTTATTACATGAATGTTCATTTCGTCATATGCCAATGCACTTGGCCTTTTAGTGTGTTTCACATTCTTACTTAACCCTCTGGGGTTCACATCATTTCATCACAAACATCTTAGGTTCATTTATTTTTAAACGTACCTGGACTTATGAACCCATACGTACAAGCCATGAGGCTTCGTTCATAATTTGTCTAAATGACTCATACTTACCCAAGATTATGTGGTGCAAGACTTTGCATCTTGTAAGTATGCCAAGGTCTCGATTTCGATTCCTATAGGAAGCTTTCATTAAGTATTTATTCACGTAAGACTTATGCATCAATACGGAATTGGGCAAAGGAACCCGATTTCAAATCCCTTGAGCAACACTTAGTCTTATATTAAATTTTGATTTAAAATTTCAGCATGTGGACCCAAGTTCAAATCCCAACACCTACATTTCTTTTTCTTTCTTTTCTCTCCTTGACTTTTCTGTTTTTGACCAAGAGGATGTGGGATCGATCCCCCACAACATCATTTTATTATTATTTAATTTTTCTCCTAACTCCCTCACCTATCCGAGAGGTTGTGGGTTCGATTCCCGCACACCTCATTTAATTTTTCTTTAGTCTTCTCCTACTTTTCTCACCTATCCGAGGGGTTGTGGGTTCGATCCCCACACTCCACATTTTATTTATTTTCCCTTTTACTCTTATTTCTTCACTAGACTTACCCCATTTCGAATCCCCCTCAACTCACTTTAAATATTAATTTTTCAGCAGCCTTCATATAGTGAGGCCTTGGGTTCAATCCTTGATGACCTCACATATTTAAAATAATTTTTTTAACTCTCCAATTTTTCCAGTAACTTAGCCGAAACAAATTTCCAGCAAATCAGAAAATTTGATCACGCTTTCCAGTCCATTTCCTCAACAATTTATACGTTAGATTTTTGTTCAATTCATTGGACATTTCGTACGTTTATTTTGTGCATTTTCGTGGTTACATTTGATCAAGAATTTTCACTCAATTCAGCAACATTACACCTTATGAACATCACGATTTACTTCAAGTAATTGCATACAAAAACAAGAATTTAACATGCATATTACTCACTTCACATGACCAAAGTCATGGCATACACAATACACACACACGTTTAACAAATAGATTCGAAAAGCATGCTTATTACTCACATAAAACCGAACATACATAAATGAACATCATCATCACGAAAACACCTCACATCCCTAAATTCTACCAGCAAAACATACCCAACCTACAAAATCAATGGGAGCTAGTGACAGGGACATGCAACTGGGAACATTCCTAGTTTTCGGATTAAAATTCGAATGAAACTTAGGGGTCTCTTGGGAAAGGGACCAAGAGGAAGAAAACCCATACCTTTTCTCGTCGTTTAACACCTTTCAAATCTGATATCAAGTGCTGCAAAATCCCATGAAAAACAAATGCTTCTCAAACAAAACTCACGCGCAAACCGTTCGAAAGATGCTTTCGCTTTTCGTTTTTTTTTGTTTAGTTTTTCTTTTGAGTTTTTGTGTGCAAGTTCTTCAAGTGATGAACTTTGATTTTTTTGTTCTTTTTGCTGATAAATAACGTGAGAAGAGAGTGGAGCAAGTCGTGAGAATGAGAGTGGAGAGAGATGAGAGTAAGTGTAGGAGTTTTAGTTGAAGACTTAGTCAAACTAGGACTCCTTGTCATTTATTAATTAAAATTCTGATTTTTTAAGGTTTAGGTGAAATGACTCATCATGCCCTTACTTAAATCAGATAATTAATATTAATTCATTCAATTTATCATTGCTTCGACGAAGGATCGAACCCGGGTGAAACTTAACTTGCGAAAAGGGTCAAATTCGGCCAACCCTACCCGAATTACCCATCTTTTTCTATTAATTAATTAATTAATTAAATATTTAGGGTAATTACAATACTACCTCTAGCCTGGAAAAGACCATTTTACCCCTAGACCCTCCAAACCTAAGATTACCCTTTTCAAGTCCGGTAAAAACTCATCCGGGTGAATCTCTTCAATTCGGGTGCCCTACATGGTTGGTCCCAACCTTGCCTAGCACAACTAACTCACCAAGTTAGTTGGATTGGCTAGTGCACGGGTTCTGAGGTCTGGTTCCACGCGCATCAAGCCGTGTGAACCCGGTCTAATCTAGGCATTCTAGGTACGTTTAGGCATTACTTCGCATAGTTATTTTCGGGTTGTTACATTATCCCCCCCTTAGGAACATTCGTCCCCGAATGACACTTCTTATTATCTAGCAACAAGTAAGTCATCTATAGAACATATACATACATAGGCAATTCAATACTCCTCATTGGTGAATATCTGACTCACATATTAACATGATGGTGCACATCCTTGAAACCTACTAGCACCCTCACATTAATATACTAAGGAACTCTTTCCTAAACTAGTCTCATCAAAGCATACAACATAAGTAAACATATAAGTCACACAATTCAGCAACCAACATGATGACTCAAACATATTAACTTCATACTAGTGCATAAAACCATACACAGTCAAACACATGAAAGACTAATTAAGGCTACGCACCCGAGACATCACTAGGAGTGTCTTCCCCTGCACCCCTAGATTTGAGTGCGGAGAATCGTTGCCTCCTTGGAGCCTCTTCACTTGGACAATTCGGCTGAACTCTCTCCTTTATTTTTTCTTGACCTCTCCTATTCGGACAATCCTTCATCATCTGACCCGGTTTGCCACAACTGTAACAAGTGTTAGAGCCCATCATACACTCTCCTCCATGTACTTTGCCACACTTCCTACAAGGTGGCCTCTCATGAGGTGTATCTACTTCATTGTTTCTCTTAACTCTGGACTCGGAATCCCTATCATAGCGACCCTTGGAACTCCTAACACCAAGAAATCAAAATTTCATACGGCACGATAAGATTTGAAGAAGGGAAATTTCCTAAGCATTATGCAGTCTCTAATTCATGATAGTGGTGCACTTTACTACCATAACTTAGAAACTAATTAACGTGGTTAATATGAGCCTGATGTCTTGGATATTTAACCTAATGCTCTGATACCAAGTTTTTCACGACCCAAATTCTTGAATCCGAATTGCAACCGGCGTCGTTGACCTCTCAGAGGTCGCAGACAAGCCTACTTACGTTGTCATTACATTCGTTAGGTTAATTTTAGCGGAAAATTTGAAACTTTTTGTTTTGTTTGAAGTGTACATAGACTTCATAGTTATAACATGCATATGCGTATAAAGAAGTTCATTGCTCATGTGTATCAACCATCTAATAAAGAATCATTCAATCTGGAAATAAATAGTCTTATAGCATAAGTAACAATTGCCAAAATGGCACCATTACATAAGTCTGAACAAAATAGGAAAGAAATACTAGTGGAACATGCTCCACTACCCTAAACCTATTACTAAGCTAGAAACATAACGGCAGGCATCCTCGAATGCATGAGTACCTACCAAGTCCGGATGAAAAGCACTGATGTACGAACAGCTTCTATGAATGTCTTTAACACCCTCCTGAACCTGCACCTAAAACAATATAATGTATGGGATTATTACACACTTATACTAAGTATGGGTGTATGCAAGTACACACCAAGGACATGCATGATTAAGAAGATCTCTCTCCTAAAGATATGAATTATGGAAAGCCAATTCAGTTGGACTTGCCAAATCAGATTAGAAATGTCATGCTATGAGAGTAACATGCCTCATCATTCTTTTCATATTGCACACAGCACATAACATATTTCATATAGCACATACATATATCATATATCATTCATTCATATGCCGTGAGACCTTGGAATCACGGACTTAACGTTAGGACTTCCCAAAATGAGGGCTCAACATATGGGACCTCAACTAGGGAGCCTTCTTTAGCAAACACAGAGTCTGCTTCATTCATTCATACTTACTTCATTTTCATTCGTTCGTAGGCTGGTGTGAACACCAGCTATACCTAGGATGTTGTGTAAGACTCTCATCGGGTACACTGTGCAATGACCAAGAATGACCTAGTGTCATTTCTTGAGTCTAGTTCACCTCTTGATTATCCTATCCAAATACCTTTGGTATCATTCATTTCATTATCTTTCATACTTTGAGGAACTTCAACTTTAATCGACATAGATCATGTGAGCATCATGAAATCCGGTGTCTTCACCACACCGAAAAGAGGTGGAGTCACTGGCCAAGGTGAAACCAAAACATCCCTAGCTCGCTTATGTGGAAAACCACTGGCTAGTTCCCTATGTTGGAAGCATAGTTCAAAGACTAGGTGATTTAGGGAGACCCATACCCACCTTGGTGGACAGTCTCATCTCATGAGAATTACGTGAACCTCCGCCTTCCCGAAAGAAGGCATCACCACTCATAGCTAGCCTATCGGTGCTCCGTTTAAAGTTCTATTTACATTCAACTCATACATCGTCAAGCTTGCTTCTAGCATGAGGTAGTCATAGCTCATTAGATGATTTATCATCTCTTCTTTACGTATTAAGTGTGAATTGTCCTTACACTTACATATACAGTGTGATTGAGACTTGCCTCTTAATATTCAACACTCTCTTAGGTGAGTACTTTTGGTGACCTTACATTGGTGTAGGTAAAACTTGTCTCACTTGCACTAGCCTTATATTGTGATGCCACCCTGTTCTTTCTTAACATCTTTTCATTTCATCTTTACTCACCTTTCATTATTTGTTCATCGTATAACATACATATGCTCTCTTGGAATTTACTTTGAGGGACATTGATTCTAGGCGTTGATACAACTTGTCTCACTTGTACTAGCCTATCCTCATGTAGCCACTCTTTCTTGATTTATTCATCGTTTAGCATAAATATATTCTCTTAGAAATTTCATTTATTGACATTGATTTTTAGGCGTAGATGCAGCTTGTCTCACTTGCACTAGCCTCTTATCATGTTATCACTATTTTCATTAGCATCATAGTATAACATAATTACTCACCTTATTACGTAATTGTTCATTACGTACAAGGCCAATGCACTTGGCCTTTTAGTGTGTTTCACATTCTTACTTAACCCTCCGGGGTCACATCATTTCATCATACATCTTAGGTTCATTTATTTTAAACGTACGCTGGACTTATGAACCCATACGTACAAGCCATGAGGTTTCGTTCATAATTCGTCTAAATGACTCATACTTACCCAAGATTATGTGGTACAAGACTTTGCCTCTTGTAAGTATGCCAAGGTCTCGATAACGATTCCTATAGGAAGCTTTCATTAAGTATTTATTCACGTAAGACTTATGCATCAATACGGAATTGGGAAAGGGAACCCGATTTCAAATCCCTTGAGCAACACTTAGTCTTATATTAAATTTTGATTTAAAATTTCAGCTTGGGGACCCAAGTTAAAATCCCAAAACCTACATTTCTTTTTCTTTCTTTTCTCTCCTTGACTTTTCTGTTTTTGACCAAGAGAATGTGGGATCGATCCCCCACAACCTCATTTTATTATTCTTTAATTTTTCTCCTAAGTCCCTCACCTATCCGAGAGGTTGTGGGTTCGATTCCCGCTCACCTCATTTAATTTTTATTTAGTCTTCTCCTACTTTTCTCACCTATCCGAGGGGTTGTGGGTTCTAACCCCACAATCCACATTTTGTTTATTTTCCCTTTTTCTATTATTTCTTCACCAGACTTACCCCATTTCGAATCCCCCTCACCTCACTTTAAATATTAATTTTTCAGCAGTCTTCATATAGTGAGGTCTTCGGTTCAATCCTTGATGACCTCACATATTTAAAATAATTTTTTTAACTCTCCAATTTTTCCAGTAACTTAGCCGAAACCAATTTCCAACAAATCTTGAAATTTGATCACGCTTTCCAGTCCATTTCCTCAATAATTTATACGTTAGATTTTTGGATAATTCATTGGACATTTCGTACGTTTATTTTGTGTATTTTCGTGGTTACATTTAATCAAGAATTTTCACTCAATTCAGCAACATTACACCACTTATGAACATCACGATTTACTTCAAGTAATTGCATACAAAACACAAGAATTTAACATGCATATTACTCACTTCAACACATGACCAAAGTCATGGCATACACAATACACACACACGTTTAACACATAGATTCGAAAAGCATGCTTATTACTCACATAAAACCGAACATACATAAATGAACATCATCATCACGAAAATACTTCACATCCCTAAATTCTACCAGCAAAACATACCCAACCTACAAAATCAATGGGAGCTAGTGACAGGGACATGCAACTGGGAACATTCCTAGTTTTCGGATTAAAATTCGAATGAAACTTAGGGGTCTCTTGGGAAAGGGACCAAGAGGAAGAAAACCCATACCTTTTCTCGTCGTTTAACACCTTTCAAATTGATATCAAGTGCTGCAAAATCCCATGAAAAACAAATGTTTCTCAAACAAAACTCACGCGCAAACCGTTTGAAAGATGCTTTCGCTTTTCATTTGTTTTTGTTTAGTTTTTCTTTTGAGATTTTGTGTGCAAGTTCTTCAAGTGATGAACTTTGATTTTTTTGTTCTTTTTGCTGATAAATAACGTGAGAAGAGAGTGGAGCAAGTCGTCAGAATGAGAGTGGAGAGAGATGAGAGTAAGTGTAGGAGTTTTAGTTGAACACTTAGTCAAACTAGGACTCCTTGTCATTTATTAATTAAAAATCTGATTTTTTTAAGGTTTAGGTGAAATGACTCATCATGCCCTTACTTAAATCAGATAATTAATATTAATTAATTCAATTTAACATTGCTTCGACCAAGGATCGAACCCGGGTGAAGCTTAACTTGTGAAAAGGGTAAAATTCGGCCAACCCTACCCGAATATCCCACCTTTTTATATTAATTAATTAATTAATTAAATATATAGGGTAATTACAATACTACCCCTAGCCTGGAAAATACCATTTTTACCCCTAGATCCTCCAAACCTAAGATTACCCCTTTTAAGTCCGGTAAAAACTCATCCGAGTGAATCTTTTCAATTCGGGTGCCCTACATGGTTGGTACCAACCTTGACTAGCTCAACTAACTCACCAAGTTGGTTGGATTTGCTAGTGCATAGGTTCTGAGGTCTGGTTCCATGCACATCAAGCCGTGTGAATCCGGTCTAATCTAGGCATTCTAGGTACGTTTAGGCATTACTTCGCATAGTTATTTTTGGGTTTGTTACATAGTGTTTGGATTAGGTTTTAGTTTTCTTTTAGGTTTTAGGATTTGTGATTTAAAATTTATGGTTTAGTGGTTAATGTTTGGGTTTTCGTATTTTGGACATTGGTTTTTTTTTGACATAGGGTTAAAGTTTAGGGTTTTGGGTTATCGTTAGGTTTAGGATTAGGGTTAGGGTTTGGTTTTTTTTTAGGTTTTATGGTTATGCGTTTAACATTTGAGGTTTAAAATCTATGGTTTACTATTTAATGTTTGGGTTTTTGTATTTTGGGCTTAGGGTTTTGGGTTTATGGTTTATGATTAGGTTTAGGGTTTAGGGTTTTGGTTTTTTTAGGTTTTTGGGTTTAGTGTTTAAGATTTGAGGTTTAATATCAATGGTTTAGTGTTTAATGTTTGGGTTTGGTATTTTGGGATCGGGGTTTAGGGTTAATTGTAGGGTTAGAGTTAGGGTTAATGTTAGGGTTAGGGCTAGGGTTTAGGTTGTTTTTTAGGTATTAGGGTTTGGGGTTAAGGATTTGAGTTGTAAGATTAATTTTTTTTTTGACCCTTGTGGTGGGTTAGGGGCTGAGCAACACCCCCAAGCCTTATCATTAATAAAAACAAAGAATTACATGAAGGGGGCATAAACCTTACCTTCTGTCCTATGGTGAGTACAGAGATGGCTTACCTACTAAGGTTAGTCAACTCAACCTCTTACATTGAGATGAAATCTATAGAAAACCTAAGCAATTTTCTAAGAAAACATAAATTAGGAGACTCTCCCTTTACACATATAAAAGAAAGCCTATAAAAATAACTATGTTAACTATAGTCTTATGAAAATGCTTATTATTCCATTTGTCCAATTGTGAATCTAGAATCTTTGTTCCTCATCTTTGCTGAATCATGTTATCTTTAGTTGCTAGCTTTGCTGTATCTTTCACCTTCCTTTGCTAACTGTAGTTGTAATAATATATAAAATTACTACTTGATATTAAAGCAATCTGATACTGCCTGCTATCTTTTTACCTGCAACAACACATATATCATACAAGATACAGAATATCTATATCTATACAATACATAATATATGTCAAAGGCAAATACTGTGAAGCAGTCAAGGAGGTTGTTTAATCTTCCTCATTTTCCTGCGTCTGAAGTTTTGTACTCCCATTTTTCTCCAGAATATAGCTACGTTTTGCAGCCTGTGGTAGTTGATTATAAGTGTAATAATGTTGTATGATGTCCTGCTTATGACTATGTTTGGATAATATGTCTGCTGTACTATTTGCTTCTCTGTAAATATGCATACATGAAAATAAAATACAATTGGTTAGTAAGCATTTGAAGTTCTTGTACTAACCTTTGTATTCTCCAAGGAGGCTTATCCTTTTGTAATAACCACTTGGTCAATAATTCTGAATCAACCTCAAGAATAATATTTTTATAACCATGTTGAATACACCAATTCAGTCCATATATAGCAGCTTGTACCTCTGCCTTATTGTTTGTACCTTCTCCAAGAGGAATAGCAAATGCATATATGATGTCACCATATTCATTTCTAAGAATGCCACCCCCTCCAATCTTTCCCGGATTATTCAGTGCACTACCATCTCTATTCAACTTATATTTAGTAGTAGGAGGTGGTTTCCAGATGACTATATTAACCTTTATCTCATGATTGCATTTTTCAAGTAATCCTACCAGATCTGTCCATTTCCCTGGCCATTGAATATTAGGAAAAACAGACTATAGAAACAGCAGAATATCCTTCTGTATACAGTATTTAACTTTGAAACTGCTGGAAGTCTTTCCCCCATATTTCGCAGAGCACCTGTTCTTCCACAAGTTCCAGCAAATAACAATAGGTAATATTTTGATAATAGCTCTATGTGCATCATTTTTCCCTTTGGTGTTACACCAATGAATTAACCTATTACTCAAAGAAGACTGCTGAACATTGATTCCCATAGAACTGGCAAAGTATTTCCATATATGTTGTGCAAAATGTCCTTGCAGGAAAATATGATCTACATCATCCAAACCTTAATTCCTACAGCAATAGCACTTAACAGGTTCCACTCCAAAGTTTGCCATATTTTCATTAGTTGGTAACTTTAGTTTTAAAGCTCTCCAAAGTAGAAATGACATTTTAAAAGGCACATTTTTGGGCCAAATAATAGAATTAACCACTTCTACATTACCTCTATATCAGCATACTTCCTAGGCTGAGGCACAAGTAAATTTACCAGATTCAGTAGGCTTCCAGATCACTTTGTCCTTAACTCCTTTTTGATATTGAAATTTGGTATTCAAAATAAGAGGAATTATTAATGGTGGAGCCTGCTGCCTTAACTCCCTTTCATTCCAATTCCCATTAATCAGAAAATCTTCAACAGTATCATATTTTAAACTGGATACAACATCAGTATACTTAGCCAATGCTCCAAGTCCTAACCAATCATCCCACCAAAAGGAACAATTGCCAGACTTTATTTGCCATTTAATATGATCTTCCACTTTGTGTTTATTATTCATCAAATATTTCCAGACCAATGATTGACCAGTGTCAAACTTCTTTGCCACTGGGTTCGCTCTTTGACAATATTTAGATTTAAGGAATTATTTCCATATGGAATTTATTGATCTAAACAGCCACCATTGTTTATATTGAAGAGCAGTACATACATCTGTCAGCCTTCTAATCCCAACTCCCCTTTCTGATTGAGGTATACTCAAAGTCTCCATTGAAGCCCAATGGTACTTCTTAGTATCAGAATTCCTTCCCTTTAATAAATTAGATACAATAGATTCTATATATTTTATAGTAGTACTAGGAGGAGATATTGCAGCCATAATATGAATAGGAATAGAATGTAAAACATGTTTGACAAAAGTTATTTTTCCCCCAAAACTGAGAATTTTTGTCTGCCAACCTGAAATCTTTTTGGAAATTTGCTCTACTAAATGTGAGTAATATATCATTTTTTGTCTTCCAACATATAAAGGGAAACCAAGATATATAATAGGACTCGCTTTCTGAGAAAAACCAGTAACATGTTGAATAGTATGGACAATATCTTCAGAAGTTTTATCTGGAACCATAAAATAACTCTTCTTTTTATTAGTAAGTTGTTGATAAGACTGTTCATATTCTTTCAAAATATCCATAACTATATGCATAGATTCTCTATTAGTGGAGGTAAAAATAATCACATCATCCGCAAAACTTAAATGATTAATTTGTGGTCCTTTAGGCTCCATGCTAAATCCTTTATAAGCAGGATTATTATACACATTATTAAGCATTCAAGTTAAAACTTCTGCTCCTATAATAAAAAGAGCTGGAGATAATGGATCACCTTGCTTAAGTCCTCTTGTTGAGTGAAAAAACCATGTCTATGACCATTAATAATAATTGAATACCAATTGTTACTCATGATTCTCTATACTAAGTCAATGAATATCTCCCCAAATACAAATCTTCTCAACACTAAACAAGTAAATGACCAAGACACTCTGTCATAAGCCTTTGTCATATCCAGTTTAATAACAACATTGTGACCTACATAAGGCTTCTTAATATCATGAATAATTTCCTGAGCCAGCATAATATTTTCAGTAATACACCTTCCTTTTACAAAACCTGACTGATTGTCAGATATTATTGAAGGAATAATGTTTGCCAGTCTCATGCTTAATAATTTGGAAATAATTTAACTAGTAAAATTGCTTACACTAATAGGTCTAAGATCACTGAATCTGTTAGGCTGATCATTTTTGGGAATCAACACCAAATAAGCATATCACATAAATTTTTGCATCACATGACCATAGAAAAAATAATAAACTTCTACTAATAAATCCTTTTTAATAATATTCCAACAAGCTTGATAAAATTTACCCCCAATACCATCCGGACCAGGAGCTGAATTTGGATTCATAGCAAATACTACTTGTTTTAATTCTTCGATAGTAGGCATATCTTGAAGCATCTGATTTTGGTCAGGAGTAACTAAAGTAGGAATATGTTGAAGAATCCTTTCATCTATTTAGTTATTCTGACCAGTAAAAATATTGTGACAATAATCAACAGCAGCCTTTGCAATCTGATCATCACCCTCAATCCAGTTATCATTACTATTGCAGATTTTATGAAGTAATAATCTTCTTCTCCTTCCTCTCATTAAAGCATGAAAGTACTTAGAATTATTATCTCCTTCTTTAAACCACTGTAACTGAGTCTTCTGCTTTAGAATAGAATCTTCCAATTTCAAGTATCTAATATACTTTGCATTCAATATTTGGGCTTTGGGTTTAGGGTTTAGTATTTAGGGTTTGGGCTAAGTATAGGGTTAGGGTTAGGGTTAAGGTTAGGGATAAATCTAGGGTCAGGGTTTATTTTTTTTTTAGGTTTTAGGTTTTGGGATTTAGGATTTTTGGTTTAAAATCTATGATTAAGTGTGTGATGCTTGGGTTTTAATATTTTGGGCTTGCGGTTTCGGGTTAGTGGTTTAGGGTTCGGGTTCGGGTTCGGGTTCGGGTTCGGGTTAAAGTTAGGTTTAGGGTTAGGGTTTACTTTTCTTTTAGGTTTTAGGGTTTGTGGTTTAGGATTTGAGGTTTATAATATATGTTTTACTGTTTAATGTTTGGATTTTCGTTTTTGGACTTAGGGTTTCTTTTTTTGGACTTAGGGTTTAAGGTTTAGGGTTTAGGGTTAGGGTTAGGGTTAGCATTAGGGTTAGGGTATAGGGCTTTTTTAGGTTTTATGGTCAGGGTTTAGCATTTGAGGTTTGAAATCTATGGTTTAGTATTTAATCTTTGGGTTTTTGCATTTTGGGCTTAGGGTTTTTGGTTTATTGTTTAGGTTTAGGGTTAGGGTTAAGGTTTGGGTTAGAGTTTTGGTTTTTCTATGTTAATTTGTTTAGGGTTTAGGATTTGAGGTTTAATATTAATGGTTTAGTGTTTAATGTTTGGGTTTTGGTATTTTGGGCTTGGGGTTTAGGTTTTAGGGTAGGGTTAGAGTTAGGGTTAATGTTAGGGTTAGGGTTAGGGTTTAGGTTATTTTTAGGTTTTAGGGTTTGGGGTTAAGGATTTAAGTTTTAATATCTATGGTTCAGTGTTTATTGTTAGGGTTTTTATATTTTAGCCATTGAGTTTAGGTTTTAGGATTTATGGTTAGGGTTAAGGATAGGGTTAGGGTTAGGGTTCATGTTAGGGATAACGTTAGGGTTAAGGTTTAGGGTTTTTATAGGTTTTAGGTTTTGGTGTTTGGGATTTTTTGTTTAAAATCTATGGTTTAGTTTTTAATGTTTGGGTTTTAGTATTTTGGGCTTGGGTTTTGGGTTAATTGTTTAGGGTTAGGATTAGTGTTTCGATTAGGGTTAGGGTTAGGTTTTAGTTTTCTTTTAGGCTTTAGGATTTGTGGTTTAAAATCTCTGGTTTGATATTTAATGTTTGGGTTTTCGGATTTTGGACATAGGTTTTTTTTTTTTGTGTGTGTGTTTTTTTTTTTTCTTTTTTTTGCTAGGCAACATGCACCTATAATATAATATAATTACAAAAAATTATCTCCTAAACATTGGGCAAAAAGAACTAAATAATCATCAATGATTGTCACATAATAACTGATAAATGTAATGTTATACAGAAATAATAATAATATGAATCCATATATATAATTAAATATATCATTTTCTTTTTGGTCCTTTGGATTTTTTTATCATGGAGGATGTGACAGGCTTCATATAAATTCCAATACTCTCAATATGAGTTTTTCTTTTGGTGCCATGAAATCCTCCAAAAGAACGATCCTCTCCGATATGAACAATGAACTCTTCGAACTCCACTTTTGGATGGGTCTTATCGCTGCCAAAGGGTCCATAAACACATTTGTTCGTCACAAATTTTATCGATCTCAACCCATTAGAATAATACGTACCTTTTATCCCAGTAAGAAATTCAGATGGATAATCCAACACAATTGTAGTAAAGTTAGTATTCCAAATATAGTTGTAGTCAGCACCATGTAATCGAGATAAAACAAATTGGCCATTTTCGACGAACAAGAATTGAAGTGAATTATCAAAATAGGTCTGAGCACCGCTGTAAATAAAAATCTTCGCTATTTCACTTTTTCCCTTTTCATCCCAAACAGTCCCTTCCTTCTTTACACCATATTTTACAAAATCAATTTGGTTATTCATTCTTGTTTCTTTCTCAATAATACTCTTTAATACATATATACACTACATATGTAAGCTCGTGCTATTACAGGCCCAATATATATTATTTACACAAATAAAATTTGGAGTAGGTTTTTTTTTTTGGACTTAGGGTTTAAGGTTTAGGGCTTAGGGTTATCGTTAGGGTTAGGATTAGGGTTAGGGTTTAGTTTTTTTTAGGTTTCATGGTTCTAGGTTTACCATTTGAGGTTTAAAATATATGGTTTACTATTTAATGTTTAGGTTTTTGTATTTTGGGCTTAGGGTTTCGGGTTTATGGTTTAGGGTTAGGTTTAGGGTTAAGGTTAGGGTTAGGGTTAGGTTTATTCTTTTTTTAGGTTTTTGGGTTTAGTGTTTAAGATTTGAGGTTTAATATCAATGGTTTAGTGTTTAATGTTTGGGTATTGGTATTTTGGGATTGGGTTTTAGGGTTAATTGTAGGGCTAGAGTTAGGGTTAATGTTAGGGTTATGGCTAGGGTTTAGGTTGTTATTTAGGTATTAGGGTTTGGTGTTAAGGATTTGAGTTTTAATATATATGGTTTACTGTTTAATGTTAGGGTTTTTATATTTTAGCCTTTGAGTTTAGGTTTTAGGATTTATGGCTAGGGTTAAGGATAGGGTTAGGGTTAGGGTTCATGTTAAGGATAACATTAGTGTTAAGGTTTAGGGTTTTTATTGGTTTTAGGTTTTGGTGTTTGGGATTTTTTGTTTAAAATCTATGGTTTAGTTTTTAATGTTTGGGTTTTAGTATTTTGGACTTGGGTTTTGGGTTAATTGTTTAGGGTTAGGGTTAGTGTTTCGATTAGGGTTAGGGTTAGGTTTTAGTTTTCTTTTAGGCTTTAGGATTTGTGGTTTAAAATATATGGTTTTATATTTAATGTTTGGGTTTTCGGATTTTGGACATAGTTTTTTTTTTTTGGGCTTAGGGTTTAAGGTTTAGGGCTTAGGGTTATCGTTAGGGTTAGGATTAGGGTTAGGATTTAGTTTTTTTAGGTTTTATGGTTCTAGGTTTAGCATTTGAGGTTTAAAATATATGTTTTACTATTTAATTTTTAGGTTTTTGTATTTTGGGCTAAGGGTTTCGGGTTTATGGTTTGAAGTTAGGTTTAGGGTTAAGGTTAGGGTTAGGGTTAGGTTTTTTTTTTTTTTTAGGTTTTTGGGTTTAGTGTTTAAGATTTGAGGTTTTATATCAATGATTTAGTGTTTAATGTTTGGGTATTGGTATTTTGGTATTGGGGTTTAGGGTTAATTGTGGGGCTAGAGTTATGGTTAATGTTAGGGTTATGGCTAGGGTTTAGGTTGTTATTTAGGTATTAGGGTTTGGTGTTAAGGATTTGAGTTTTAATATATATGGTTTATTGTTTAATGCTAGGGTTTTGGTATTTCGGTCTTTGGGTTTAGGGTTTAGGGTTTAGGGTTAGGGTTAAGGATAGGGTTAGGGTTAGGGTTATGGTTAGGGATAGAGTTAGGGTTAGGCTTTAGTTTTTTTTTAGGTTTTAGGTTTTGGGATTTAGGATTTTTGGTTTAAAATCTATATTTAAGTGTGTGATGCTTGGTTTTTAGTATTTTGGGCTTGGGGTTTCCGGTTAGTTGTGTAGGGTTAGGGTCAGGGTTAGGGTTAGGGTTAAAGTTCGGGTTAGTATTTGGATTACGGTTAGGGTTTAGTTTTCTTTTAGGTTTTAGGGTTTGTGGTTTGGGATTTGAGGTTTTAAATATATGGTTTACTGCTTAATGTTTGTGTTTTCGTATTTTGAACTTTTTTTTCTTTTAAAAGTACCCTTGGAGGGGTAGGAGCTGAGCAGCACCCCCAGGACTTAACATTTATAAAAACAAAATGCAAGGAGGGAGACATAAACCTAACCTTCGAACCTATTGTGGTTCAGAGTCAACTTTCAACAAAGGAAGTCAACTCCTCCCCTTACAAAAAAGGCGAAACCAAAATACTAAGCACCTAGAAGAGAGGACTCTTTTCAATACATAGTATCTAGGAAGCATAAACAAGGGAGACTCTTCCTTTTACATTTTCAAAAAAAAAACTATCCTATACTACCCTATTCAAAGAAGCTATAATTTTGATTATAGCTAAGTTGAAAAGGTAACCTCTATGATCAAGGAGGTTCTGTAATTTTTTTGGTTTTCTTCCTTCTAAAATTGGGCATTTCGAGTAAGTCTAACTGATAATAGGCCTTAGCTTCTTTTGGCATATGTTGGCTGTTGAAGAATATTTGTGGAGTAGATATCTTGTGACTTTATTTAGAAAGAGCATCAACTACCCAATTATCTTCTCTAAATGAATGCGTGCATTCGAACCTATGAGTATGTGAGATGAGCTTTTGTAGTCGTTCCAGCTGAGTTGTGATGTTCCATTGCGGGATCGCTTTTTCCAGAATCCAGTTCACCACTAGCAGTGAATCAACCTCTAACACTATGTTTCTGTAACCCAACTCCAGTGCCCAAGTCAACCCAAAACTGGTTGCTTCAATTTCTGCCCTATTGTTTGTACCCTCTCCACGGGGAGTAGTGAATGCCATCAACACGTTACCTGTTTGATCTCTCAAGATACCTCCAGCTATAATTCTTCATGGATTGCTTAGTGCACAGCCATCCGTATTAATTTTGATCCATTCGTCCAGTGGCTGTGTCCATGTAACCATATTCACCTTAGTGACATGAACATAGTTTTCGCAGAGTTGAATTAATTCTGTTGATTTTGCTGGCCACCTCATGTAGGGGAAGGATGTTGACAACATCTTGTAGTTATCTTTGTAAATAGCATACAGGACCCTGCTGATGTTGGGAGTTTTGTCTCCATATTTGCAGGCTCACCAGATCTTCCACAGATTCCAGGAAATAAAAATGGGGTTACCCTGCATAACCAATCTGTGTTTTTCATTGTTGTGCTTTGCTGACCACCAATGTTTGATGCGTTGCAATAGTGAGATGTGATTTGTATGTATTCCAACAGTGCCTTCAAAGCTCTTCCTTATGTAATCTGCAAACTGATGTGATCGATATTGTCTAAACATGTCCTGTTGCAAAAACAAAAACAACTAGTTGGCTCAATGCCAAAGTTAGTTAGTCTCTCATTAGTAGGGAGTTTGCCTCTCAAGGCTCTCCATAATAAAAAAGAAGACTTAAAAGGAATGTTTTTGTGCCAAGTGAGAGAGTTAAACTGATTTTTCATTCTTTTTTCTCTAATCTCATTCCAGGCAGATGAACAGCTAAATAAGCCATTGTTGTTGAGTTTCAACACAGCCTGATCCGGAAGTTGAATCTGTTGAGGTATTTTTGTTGCAAGAATGCTGGCTAGTTGACCTAATGGTGCCTGTTCCAACAGTTTGCTCCAATTTCATTGGCCTTCGTACCAAAAGTCAACAACTGTTTTGTTATTGAACCTGTTAATGTTTGTGGAAAATTGAGCAAGTGGTTCAATGCCAAGCCAATTATCCCACTAAAAGGAGCAATTGCCTGACTTGAGATTTCATTGGATGTGTTTTTAAACTTGCTATCTATTTTGCAGCATATGTTTCCAGGTTAACGACTCCCCATTGTCCCATTTCTAGCACACTGGATTGGATATTTGACAATACTTTGCCTTCAAGAATTCACCCCAAAGTGTTTGTTTAGTCCTAAAGATCCACCATTGCTTAAATTTGAAGGCCATGCAAACATCTTTGAGGTTCCTCATTCCAACACCCCCTTCATCACAAGGAAAGCTCATGTTTTTCCAGGATGCCCAATGACATTTCTTCCTATTGTTTTTCCATCCCAGAAGAAATCATCCATGAACATTTGGATTTGTTTAAGGGTTGTGGAAGGTGGGGTAACTGCAGACAGTAAGTGGATAGGGAGAGCTTGAAGTAAATGCTTAGATAGAATTGACCTACCTTCATAACATAGTTGCTTCATTTGACGACCTGTGATCCTGCATACAACTTTGTTAACAAGGTCAGAAAAGTAGATAATTCTAGGCCTACCAATCAAAAGAGGAAAGCCTAGATAAATTAAAGGACCTTGTTTTTGTCTGAACCCAGTGTATCTTTTGATTCTGTCAATTGTGTTGTTGAAGGCATTGGAATGAACCATAAAGTGACTTTTTTCACCATTGATCAGTTGTCCATAAGTTTCTTCATATTTCTTCAAAGTATGCATTAGAATCTTTAAGGTTTTACATCTTCCAGAGGCGAATAGAATGATGTCGTCTTCAAAGATTAAATGATTCACCTGAGGCCCCCTCTTTTCCATGTAAATGCCATGATAATAAGGTTGGTTGTGAAGTCTATTGAGGGACCTTAAAAGAACTTCAGTGTCCCTACCAGAGTCTAGACCCTAGCCAAAACCGGCGTCGTTGACCTCTCAGAGGTCGCAGAGAAGCCTACATACGTCATCGTTACATCATCTAGGTTAATTTTAGCGGAAAAATTTGAACTTTTTGTTTACTTAAACTTCATAGTGAGAAACATTGAGCTCGTTAAGACTATCTACATACACTCTAAGCATTCACAACAACCATCTAACGTCAAGATAATCAAATGAAACACATAGTAATATCTGTATAAAAATATAGAGTTGCCAAAAATGGCACCAATACAATATCTGAAAATAACTGGGAAAGGAACACTAGTGGAACATACTCCACTAGGTAATGCCTACATCTAATGCTAGAATAAAATAGCAAGCATCCTCAAAAGCATGAGGGCCTACCAAATCCGAATGAAAGCTCCACGTCATGATAACTTCAACGTCGACTCGTAAGCTCTAGCGTCCAGCTGCACCTGCACCTAAAAGTAGAGAGTTGTATGGGATTAGTACACACTTGTACTAAGTATGGGTATATGCAAGCACACACCAAGGACAAGCATGATTTAGAATAGCTCTCTCCTAACAATGTGAGTTATGGAAGGTCAAGTTAGTGGACTTGCCAAAACTGGATTAGGAAAGTCATGCTATGAGAGTAACATGCATCATCATACGTATCATATTGAACACAGCACATAACATGTTGCATATGGCACATAACATATTGCATATAGCACCTAACATATTTCATATCATTCGTTCATATGCCATGAGACCTTGGAATCATGGACTTGACATTAGGACTTCCCAAAATGAGGGCTCAACATATGGGACCTCAACTAGGGATCCTTCTTTAGCAAACACAAAGTCTGCTTCATTAATTCATACGTACTTCATTTCATTTCATTCATAGGCTAGTGTAAACACCAGATATACCTAGGATGTAGTTTAAGACTCTCATTGGGTTCACTGTGCAATGACTAAGAATAACCTAGTGTCATTACATAAGTCTAGTTCACCTCTTGATTATCCTACCCAAACACCTTTGGTATCGTTCATTTCATTGTGTGCATTACATGAGGCTGGCCTCATTCTTTCTTTGGGAGCTTTAACTTTAACCGACATAGATTATGTGAGATCCATGAAATCGTGTGTCTATCCCACACCAAAAAGAGGTGGAATCACCGGCCAAAGTGAAACCAAAAACATGCTACTGTATATAAGGAATTGAACCCTGCTAGATCCCTATGTTGGCTGCATTGTTTCAAAGTCTAGGAGATATAAGGAGACCCATACCCGTCTGTACGGACAGTCTTATCTCATGATAATTACACGAACCTCTGACTTCCCGAAAGAAGGAATCGCCACTCATAGCTAGCCTATCGTTGCTCAGTATACAGTTCCATTACATTCATCTCATACATCATAGAAGCTGGCTTCTAGCAAGAGGACATCATTGCTCATTAGATGATTTTTCATCCCATCATTAGTATTGAGTATGCATTAACTTTAATACTTTGATTAGAGTGTTCATAGAGACTTGTCTTTTCATTAACTTTACACTCTCATAGGTGATTATGTTTTTGTAACATTTACTTAGGCTCATTTGATATTGCTCTCATGTTTCACATTATCCTCTTATAATGTTGTCACCGCATTCATTAGTCTTAGCACATTTGCCCTTCATAATTACTCACCCCTTTTTACGTAAATGTTCATTTCATCTTATGCCAATGCACTTGGTCTTTTAGTGTGTTTCACACCCTTACATAACCCTTCTGGGGTCTCCCTTACATAACCCTTCTGGGGTCTCATCATTCATCACATAACATCTTAGGTTCACTTTCTTTTTAAACGTATGCTGGGCTTATGAGTCAACACACACAAGCCATGAGACTTTATTCATAGTTCATTTAAGTGATTTATATTGCCCAAGATTATGTGGTACAAGACTTATGCATCTTGTAAGTATGCCAAGGTATGAATTTGATTGCTATAAGCAGCATTCATTAAATATTTAATCACGTAAGACATATGTGTGAATACGGAATTGGGCAAGGGAACCCAATTTCAAATCCCTTGAGCAACACTTAATCTTATATTAAACTTGATAATTACATTTTTCAGATTTGGGGGACCCTAGTTCGATCCCCATCACTCCGATAATATTTCCTTTCTTTTCCTCCTCTCTTTCTCATTTAAGGCAAGGAGGTTGTGGGATCAATCCCCCACAAGCTCATTCTTTTTCTCTTAATTAATCTCTTAACTTTCTCACCTATCCAAGAGGTTGTGGGTTCATTCCCCACTCACCGCATTTATTTTTCCTCCTTTATTTTTCTCCTAACTCTCTCATCTATTCAAGAGGTTGCGGGTTCAATCCCCACTCACTACATCTATTTTTTTCTCCTTTATTTTTCTCCTAATTATCTCATCTGCCAAGAGGTTGTGGGTTCGAATCCCTACAGCCTCACCTTATTTTAATTTACATTTTCTCCTTACCTTCTCATTCTGCCAAGAGGTTGTGGGTTCGAATCACACATACCTCATTTTTATTATTTCTTTATTTCATTCTTCTCCTCTCTCCTTCATCAGTCCAAGAGGTTGTGGGTTCGAACCCCACATGCCTCACTTTATTTTCTTTCATTTCCCCCCTAACTTTTCACTTGAGCTTTACCCTATTTCGAATCCCCCTTACCACATTTTATTATTTAATTTTTTATGACATGTATATGGTGAGGTCTTGGTTCAATCCCCACTGTCCTCAAGCATTTAAAAAATATTTTAGAACGTGATTTTTTTTACACTAAGCTGCCCAAAAACAAATTTCCAGAATGCTGGAAATTTTTCACCCTCTTTGCATTCCATTTTCTCAACTTTTAGATGTTAGATTTAGGATAAATTTTCATGTAACATCTAGTGTATCTTTAGGTGAGTTTTCATGGTTATTTTTGAGAATTTAATCACCTTTTTGCAGTCCATTTTCTCACCCTCTTTCACGTTAAACATCAAGACATTTCGAGTAGTTTTTAGGGAGATCTTTAGGTGCATTTTCAAGGTTACTTTAAATCAAGAATTATCATTCAATTCAGCAACTTTGAACTCATATGAACATCACGTTTTTAACATATTCATATACGTAAAATACAACATTTTAACATGTAAAAAATCCAGGCTTCAAACCATGGCTAACTCAAGGCACACACATGCACAATCAAGTTAACGTAAATCACTTTTGGAACACATCTTTCATTTCTCACATAATTTACGAATACACATTCTACCACGTAATCACAACCAGCCCTAAAATCATCTACCAGCAGTCATACCAATGCATACTTTAAATCTTTCAAAGGATCTAATGACAGGGGCATGCAACGGGGACAACCTTAGTTTTTTTTTGACTGGAATTAAGCTAAACTTAGGGGTATCTTGGGAAAGGGAACAAGAGGGAAGAAAACCCATACCTTAATGTCATTCAACACCTGTTTCAATGCTGCAAATTCCCACGACACCACTGCCTCACCACCAAAATCCCAAACACAATCCGTCGAGAAGAATGTTGTTGATTTTCGTTTTTAGCTTAGCTTTTCGTTTGAGTTTTTGTGTGTTAGTTCAACAAGATTAAGAACTATTATTTTCAGTTCTTTTACTGATAAAAAATGTGAGAATGAGAGTGAGAGACGTGAGAATGAGAGGATTAGGATTAGGAGAGTTAGGTGGAGACTTAGTCAAACTAGAACTCCTCATTAATTTTTTTATTTTATTATTAAAAAATCTTATTTTCCTTTACTTAAATCAGAAAATTAGATATTAATTAATTTAACTGATTCACTAAATACTAATTAAATCAATTTAATCATTGCTTCCACCAAGGCTAGAAGCCGGGTGGAGCTAGATTTCGCTTAAAGGGTCAAATTCGGCGACCTCTACCCAAATTGCCCCTTAACCATATTGATTAATTAATTAATTAATTAATTGGGGTAATTATGATACTACCCTTAGCTTGGAAAAGACCATTTTACCCCTAGACCCTCCAAACATAAAATTACCCCTTTTTATGTCCGGTTAAGACTCATCCGGGTAAATCTTCATATTCGATTGCCCTACATGGTTGGTTCTCACCTTGCATAGATCAACTAACTCACCAAGTTGGTGGGTTTAGCTAGTGCATAGGTTCTGAGGTCTGGTTATACGCACAACAATCCGTGTGAACCCGGTCTAATCCATGCATTCTAGGTACGTTTAACCATTACTTCGCATAATTATTTTTGGGTTGTCACATCGTCCCCCCCTTACGAACATTCGTACCCTAATGACACTACTTTTTACTAGCAATAAGTAAGTCATCAATAGAACGTATGCATACATAGGTAATTCAATACTCCTCATTGGTGAATATCTGATTCACATATTAAAATGATGGTGCACATCCTTGAAACCTACTAGTAGCTTCACATTAATAGACTAAGGAACTCTTTCCTAAACTAGTCTCATCAAAGCATACAACATAAGTAAACATATAAGTCATACAAATCAGCAACCCACATGATGACTCAAACATATTAACCTCATACTAGTGCATAAACACCATACACAGTCAAATACATGAAAGACTAATTAAGGCTACGCACTCGAAACTTCACCAGAAGTGCCTTCCCCTGCACCCCTAGACTTGAGTGCAAAGAATCGTTGCCTCTTTTGAGCCTCTTCACTTTGACCATTAGGCTGAACTCTCTCCTTCCCTTGTTCTTGACTTCGCCTATTCGGACAAGCCTTCACCATGTGACCCGGTTTGCCACAACTGTAAAAAGCGTTAGAGCCCATCATACACTCTCCTCCATGCAGTTTGCCACACTTCCTAACAAGTGGCCCTCCTGAGGTGTATCTACTTCATTGTTTCTCTTAACTCTGGACTCGGAATCCTATCATAGCGACCTTGGATGAACTTGACTCCTTGGTGGAGAGTCCCTTCTTAAACCTGGGCTTATCCCTGATTTCAGTACTACTCTTCCTTGAAAAATTCTCCTCAGCTTGCCTTGACCTGTTCCCTGCCCTAGTGTGCTTCCTCTTCCTGCTTTCCTCCACTTGCTGGACATGACCATAAGCCTGGAAAGTCCATGCTGTCATGCAGCATAGCTACCCTACACTCCTCCTTCGAGATCCTCAGCAATCCCTGTCAAGAATCTACTCATCTCGTCTCTGCTGTTAGACACAAGAGAAGTGGTATACCTGGAAAGTTTTACGAACTTCAGGGAGTAATCCCTAACTGACATCGAGCCCTGCTTAAGGTTGATGAATTCCTCAACCTTCATCCTTCATTTCTCTGGGAAAGAACCGCTCAGAAAAGCGTCTTGAAAAGATCCCAAGTCATAGGACCGCTTTCTAACGCCCTGCTATCCTGCCACATCTTATACCAGGATTGAGCTACATCCTTTAGCTGGTAGGATGCCAGCTCAGCCTTCTCCTCTTCAGTCAATAACCATTGCACACAGTATCTTGTGGATCTCATCCACAAACTACTGGGATCCTACGCAGTCTTAGATCCAGTGTAAACGGGAGGATTCATCCTCGTGAAGTCCCTTAACCTGCTATCCATGGTACTGGAAGGTGGGTTCTCTCTGGGAACACCTCGTTGCTCCGCCTGGGCTGTCATAGCCTGAGCCTTGTAAAGTGATGGATTGGGCCATCTGTGCCAGCTGTCCTCACTTCTCTATCTTTAATCCAGCTGGGTTAACAGGCATCTCCTATTCCAGTAGCTGGGCCTGGGTGGAACTTTTCCCCAGCAAGCTGCTCCTCCTCTTCCCCGACCAGCGTTCCTCCTTGTGTTCATTTTCTAAAAGATAAGAATTGATGTTAGATACGCTCATAACACCAAGAAATCAGACATT
>JAJJBR010000764.1:55432-126670 GCA_022817965.1 Solanum lycopersicoides
AGTTCTTTTACTGATAAAAAAGTGGGAGAATGAGAGTGAGAGACGTGAGAATGAGGATTAGGATTAGGAGAGTTAGGTGGAGACTTAGTCAAACTAGACTCCTCATTATTTTTTTATTTTATTATTAAAAAATCTGATTTTCCTTTACTTAAATCAGAAAATTAGATATTAATTAATTTAACTATTCACTAAATACTAATTAAATCAATTTAATCATTGCTTCCACCAAGGCTAGAACCGGGTGGAGCTAGATTTGCTTAAAGGGTCAAATTCGGCACCTCTACCCAAATTGCCCCTTAACATATTAATTAATTAATTAATTAAAATTGGGTAATTATGATACTACCCTTAGCTTGGAAAAACCATTTTACCCTAGACCCTCCAAACATAAATTACCCCTTTTTAAGTCCGGTAAGACTCATCCGGGTAAATCTTCATATTCGATTGCCCTACATGGTTGGTTCTCACCTTGCATAGCTCAACTAACTCACCAAGTTGGTGGCTTTAGCTAGTGCATAGGTTCTGAGGTCTGGTTATACGCAACAAGTCCGTGTGAACCCGGTCTAATCCATGCATTCTAGGTACGTTTAACATTACTTCGCATAGTTATTTTGGGTTGTACATTCCCCCCTTAGGAACATTCGTCCCTAATGACACTACTCTTTACTAGCAATAAGTAAGTCATCAATAGAACGTATGCATACTAGGTAATCAATACTCCTCATTGGTGAATATCTGATTCACATATTAAATGATGGTGCACATCCTTGAAACTACTAGTAGCTTCACATTAATAGACTAAGGAACTCTTTCCTAAACTAGTCTCATCAAAGCATACAACATAAGTAAACATATAAGTCATACAAATCAGCAACCCACATGATGACTCAAACATATTAACCTCATACTAGTGCATAAACACCATACACAGTCAAATACATGAAAGACTAATTAAGGCTACGCACCGAAACTTCACCAGAAGTGCTTCCCCTGCACCCCTAGACTTGAGTGCGAAGAATCGTTGCCTCTTGAGCCTCTTCACTTTGACCATTAGGCTGAACTCTCTCCTTCCCTTGTTCTTGACTTCGCCTATTCGGACAATCCTTCACCATGTGACCCGGTTTGCCACAACTGTAACAGCGTTAGAGCCCATCATACACTCTCCTCCATGCAGTTTGCCACACATCTACAAGGTGGCCTCTCCTGAGGTGTATCTACTTCATTGTTTCTCTTAACTCTGGACTCGGAATCCCTATCATAGCGACCCTTGGATGAACTTGACTCCCTTGGTGGAGAGTCCTTCTTAAACCTGGGTTATCCCTGATTTAGTACTACTCTTCTTGAAAATTCTCCTCAGCTTGCCTTGACTTTCCCTGCCCTAGTGTGCTTCCTCTTCCTGCTTTCCTCCACTTGCTGGACATGGACCATAAGCCTGGAAAGGTCCATGCTGTCATGCAGCATAGCCCCTACACTCCTCCTCGAGATCCTCAGCAATCCTGTCAAGAATCTACTCATCTCGTCTCTGCTGTTAGACACAAGGAAGTGGCATACCTGGAAAGTTTTACAACTTCAGGGAGTAATCCCTAACTGACATCGAGCCCTGCTTAAGGTTGATGAATTCCTCAACCTTAGCCTCTTCATTTCTCTGGGAAAGAACCGCTCCAGAAAAGCCGTCTTGAAAAGATCCCAAGTCATAGGACCTCTCTAAGCCCTGCTATCCTGCCACATCTTATACCAGGATTGAGCTACATCCTTTAGCTGGTAGGATGCCAGCTCAGCCTTTCTCTCTCAGTCAAAACCCATTGCACACAGTATCTTGTGGATCTCATCCACAAACTCCTGGATCCTCCGCAGTCTTAGATCCAGTGTAAACGGGAGGATTCATCCTCGTGAAGTCCCTTAACCTGCTAGCCATGGTACTGGCAGGTGGGTTCTCTCTGGAACACCTCGTTGCTCCGCCTGGGCTGTCATAGCCTGAGCTGTAAGTGATGGCTTGGGCCATCTGTGCCAGGGCTGTCCTCACTTCTCCATCTGTCAATCCAGCTGGGTTAACAGGCATCTCCATTCCAGCTGGGGCCTGGGGTGGAACTTGGTTGCCAGCAGCTGCTCCTCCTCTTCCCCGACCAGCGTTCCTCCTTGTGTTCATTTTCTGAAAGATAAGAATTGATGTTAGATACGCTCATAACACCAAGAAATCAGACATTAAGGAAAGCACGATAAGATCAGAAGAAGGGAAATTTTCCTACGCATCATGCAGTCTCTAATTCATGATAGTGGTGCACTTCACTACCATAAGTTAGAAACTACTCGATGTGGTTGATGTGAACTTATTATCCTTGGAATTTAACCTAGTGCTCTGATATCAACTTTGTCACGACAGATCTAGACCCTAGCCAAATCGGCGCCGTTGACCTCTCAGAGGTCGAAGACAAGCCTACATACATCATCGTTACATCATCTAGGTTAATTTTAGCGGAAAATTTGAACTTTTGTTTACTTAAACTTTATAGTGAGAAACATTGACTCGTATACAATCTACATAAACTCTAAGCGTTCACAACAACCATCTAAATCAAGATAATCAAATGAAAGACATAGTCATAAAAATAGAGTTGCCAAAATGGCACCAATACAATCTGAAATAACGAAAGAAACTAGTGGAACATACTCCACTAGCTATGCCTACGTCTACGCTAGAATAAAATAGCAAGTATCCTCGAAAGCATGAGGGCCTACCAAATCCGGATGAAAGCTCCACGTCCGGATAACTTCCGTCGACTCGTAAGCTCTAGTCCAGCTGCACTGCACCTAAAAGTAGAAGTTATATGGAATTAGTACACACTTGTACTAAGTATGGGTATATGCAAGCACACACCACGGACATGCATGATTTAGATAGCTCTCTCCTAACTATGAGTTATGGAAGTCAAGTCAGTGGACTTGCCAAAACGGATTAGGAAAGTCATGCTATGAGAGTAACATGCATCATCATACGTATCATATTGCACACAACACATAACATATTGCATATATCACATAACATATTGCATATAACATAACATATTTCATTCATTCGTTCATATGCCATGAGACCTTGGAATCATGGACTTACATTAGGACTTCCCAAAAATGAGGGCTCAACATATGGGACCTCAACTAGGGAGCCTTCTTTAGCAAACACAGAATCTGTTTCATTCATTCATACGTACTTCATTTCATTTCATTCATAGGCTAGTGTAAACACCAACTATACCTATGATGTAGTTTAAGACTCTCATTGGGTTCACTGTGCAATGACTAAGAATGACCTAGTGTCATTACATAAGTATAGTTCACCTCTTGATTCTCCTACCCAAACACCTTTGGTATCGTTCATTTCATTGTGTGCATTACATGAGGCTGGCCTCATTCTTTCTTTGGGAACTTTAACTTTAACCGACATAGATCATGTGAGCTCCATGAAATCCTGTGTCTACCCCACACCGAAAAGAGGTGGAATCACCGGCCAAACTGAAACCAAAAACATGCTAGTGTATATAGGGAATTGAACCCTGCTAGATCCCTCATATTGGCTGCATAGGTTCAAAGACTAGGAGATATAAGGAGACCCATACCCGTCTGGATGGACAGTCTCATCTCATGAGAATTACACGAACCTCTGCCTTCCCGAAAGAATGAATCGCCACTCATAGCTAGCCTATCAATGCTCAGTATAAAGTTCCATTACATTCATCTCATACATCATAGAAGCTGGCTTCTAGCATAAGGACATCATTGCTCATTAGATGATTTCTCATCCCATCATTAGTATTAAGTATGCATTAACTTTAATACTTTTATTAGAGTGTTCATAGAGACTGGTATTTTTATTAACTTTACATTTTCATAGGTGAGTACGTTTTGGTAACATTTACTTAGGCTCATTTGAGATTGCTCTCATGTTTCACATTAGCCTCTTATCATGTTGTCACCACATTCATTAGTCTTAGCACATTTCCCCTTCATAATTACTCACCCCTTTTTACGTAAATGTTCATTTCATCATATGCCAATGCACTTGGCCTTTTAGTGTGTTTCACACTCTTACTTAACCCTTCTGGGGTCTCATCATTCATCACATAACATCTTAGGTTCACTTTCTTTATAAACGTATGCTGGGCTTATAAGTCCACACACACAAGCAATGAGGATTCATTCACAGTTCAGTTAAATGATTTATATTGCCCAATATTATGTGGTACAATACTTATGCATCTTGTAAGTTTGCCAATGTCTCAATTTGATCCCTATAAGCAGCATTTATTAAATATTTAATCACGTAAGACTTATGTGTCAATACAGAATTGGTCAAGGGAACCCTATTTCTAATCCCTTGAGCAACACTTCATCTTATATTAAACTTGATAATTGCATTTTTCAGATTTGGGGGATAATAGTTCGATCCCCATCACTCCCATAATATTTCCTTTCTTTTCCTCCTCTCTTTCTCGTTTAAGGTAAGGAGGTTTGGGATCAACCCCACAAGCTCATTCTTTTTCTCTTAATTTGTCTCTTAACTTTCTCACCTATCCAAGAGGTTGTGGGTTCAATCCCCACTCACCACATTTATTTTTTCTCCTTTATTTTTCTCCTAACTCTCTCATCTATTCAAGAGGTTGTGGGTTCATCCACACTCACCACATCTATTTTTTTCTGCTTTATTTTTCTCCTAACTCTCTCATCTGCCAAGAAGTTGTGGGTTCAAATCCCCACAGCCTCACCTTATTTTAATTTACATTTTCTCCTTACCTTCTCATTCTGCCAAGAGGTTGTGGGTTCGAATCCCACATACCTCATTTTTATTATTTCTTTATTTCATTCTTCTCCTCTCTCCTTCATCAGTCCAAGAGGTTGTGGGTTCGAACCCCACACGCCTCACTTCATTTTTTTTATTTTCCCCCTAACTTTTCATTTGATCTTTACCCCATTTCGAATCCCCCTTATCACATTTTATTATTTAATTTTTATAACAAGTATATGGTGAGGTCTTGGGTTCAATCCCCACTGACCTCTAGTATTTAAAATTATATTTTAGAACGTGATTTTTTTTAAAGTAAGCTACCCAAAAACAAATTTCCAGAATGCTGGAAATTTGTTCACCCTCTTAGCATTCCATTTTCTCAACTTTTAGATGTTAGATTTAGGATAAATTTTCATTTAACATCTAGTTCATCTTTAGGTTAGTTTTCATGGTCATTGTTGAGAATTTAATCACCTTTTTGCAGTCCATTTTCTCACCCTCTTTCACGTTAAACATCAAGACATTTCGAGTAGTTTTTAGGGAGATTTTAAGGTGCATTTTCAAGGTTACTTTCAATAAAGAATTATCATTCAATTCAGCAACTTTGAACTCATATGAACATCACGGTTTTAACATATTCATATACGTAAAATACAACATTTAAGCATGTAAAAATCCAGGCTTGAAACCAAGGCTAAATCACGGCACACACATGCACAATCTAGTTAACGTAATTCACTTTTTCGGAACACATCTTTCATTTCTCACATAATTTCCGAATACACATTCAAACACGTAATCACAACCAGCCTTAAAATCATCTACCAGAAGTAATACCAACGCATACTTTAAATCTTTCAAAGGATCTAATGACAGGGAAATGCAACGGGGACAACCTTATTATTTTTTTTTTAGTGGAATTAAGCTGAACTTAGGGGTCTTTTGGGAAAGGGACCAAGAGGGAAGAAAACCCATACCTTAATGTCATTCAACACTTGTTTCAATGCTGCCAATTCCCATGACACCACTTCCTCACCACCAAAATCCCAAACACAATCCGTCGAGAAGAATGTTGTTGATTTTCGTTTTTAGCTTAGCTTTTCGTTTGTGTTTTTCTGTGTAAGTTCTTCAAGAGTGAAGAAATATTATTTTCAGTTCATTTACTGATAAAAAACGTCAGAATAAGAGTGAGAGACGTGAGAATGAGAGGATTAGGATTAGGAGAGTTAGGTGGAGACTAAGTCAAACTAGGACTCCTCATTAATTTTTTTTAATTTTATTATTAAAAAATCTGATTATCCTTTACTTAGATCAGAAAATTAGATATTATTTAATTTAACTAATTCACTAAATACTAATTAAATCAATTTAATCATTGCTTCCACCAAGGCTCGAACCCGGGTGGAGCTAGATTTCACTTAAAGGGTCAAATTCGGCCACCTCTACCCAAATTGTCCCTTAACCATATTAATTTATTAATTAATTAATTATTTAGGGTAATTATGATACTACCCTTAGCTTGGAAAAGACCATTTTACCCCTAGACCCTCCAAACTTAAGATTACCCCTTTTTAAGTCCGGTTAAGACTCATCCTGGTAAATCTTCATATTTGGTTGCCTTACATGGTTGGTTCTCACCTTGCCTAGCTCAACTAACTCACCAGGTTGGTTGGCTTGGCTAGTGCATAGGTTCTGAGGTCTGATTCTACGCGCAACAATCCGTGTGAACCCAGTTGCATTCTAGGTACGTTTAAGCATTACTTCGCATAGTTATTTTCGGGTTGTTACATTCAGCACCTAAAATAAATAGGGCTGGGGACAAAGGGTCACCCTGCTTGAGTTCTCTAGTGGATTGAAAGAAACCATACCTCTTCCCATTGACTATAATTGAGTACCAGGTTTTTGCCATAATTCTCCACACCAATTCAATGAACACCTCAGAGAAGCCCATTTTCCTTCGAAAAAGACATGTATATGACCAAGAAACTCAGTCATAGGCTTTTGCCATGTCTAATTTAATAATAACATTGCTCCCAATATTACGTTTCTTGATTTGGTGGATGATTTTCAGAGCTAGCATGATGTTCTCAGAAATACTTCTACCCTTTACAAACCCAGAATGATTAGGAGAGATTAAAGATGGAAGAATAGGCCCAAGTCTGTTGATCAATAGCTTAGAAATAATCTTGCTAGTAAATTTGCTCAAACATATAGGTCTAAACTCAGTCAACTTACTGGGATTATTCACTTTGGGAAGCAATACAATGGAGGAATGGGAGAAGTATTTAGGAATCATTCTGCCACTGAAGAAGGCCTGAATGACTCCCATTAAGTCAGTATTGATAATGTGCCAACACTTTTGAAAGAAATACCCATTCATTCCATCCGGACCAGCTGCAGAATTAGGATTCATTGAAAAAACTACACTCTTAAGTTCATCCATATCTGGGATACTGGTAAGTCTGGAATTTTGTTCCTGACTGATCATTCTTAGAATACACTCCAAGTTGTCCTCATTAATAATTTTATTCTCCCCTGTAAAGATATCTTTGAAGTGTTCACAGGCAGCCATGGCAGTATTCTGTTCACCCTGTATCCATTCCCCATTCTCATTGGTAATTTTGTGAATGAACAATTTTCTTCTTCTCCTCTTATGAAGGAATGGAAATATTTAGAATTATTGTCACCCTCCTTGAACCATTGTAGTTGTGTTTTTTGTTTCAGAATTTTGTCTTCCAACTTAAGAAATTTGATATATTGAGCATTAAGTTCATGAAGAGACATTCTGTTTGATTCACTTTGGCTAGAAATGTATCTTCCTTCAGCCTTGTGAACCTTTTCTTCATCAGTCTTGACATTCTGGAAGATGTCACCAAACTCCCTCTTAGACCATGCACTAAGAGTGTTAGATAATCTTTCAGTTTGTGATAAAATCTCCACATGTTGTTACCTTCCACTTCCTTATCCCAACATGTTTTTACAGCTTCCAGAAAGAGATGACTGTCGACCCAACCATTAAGGAATCTGAAATACTTAATATGTTCTGCCTCATTTGACACCATTTCCATGAGAAGTGGACAATGATCAGAACCAGTAGCAGCAAAATGGGTGATAGTCGTTTGAGGCATCATTTCCAACCAAAAATAATTTACAAGACCCCTATCTAATCTCTTCATAATGCTGTGATTGATACCCCTTTTGTTGGACCATGTAAACTTTTGTCCACTGAAACCAATGTCCATCAGACCATAGACTTCAATGACTGCTATGAAATCTAAGCTCTTCCTCGTATTATAGGGCACCCCTCCCATTTTCTCATCTATAACATTTATAACATTGTAGTCACCCACAAAGCACCAAGGTTTGTTTTCCACAGTAGCATGATGTAGCATTTTATCGCAAAGTGGCCTGCTAAGATGCTCTTAGCATTTTTTCATAAACAAAGGTAGTAACAAATTGATCATGTAATTCATTGTGTTTCATCTCACAAGTGATTTTTTGCTCATCTTCATCAAGGATATTACAGTAAATCTCACTGCTCCAAAAAACCCAAATCTTGCCATTACAGTTACTGGTAGCATTTTCCATGTTTAATTGGACTTTAAAATTTTGAACATGAACACTATCTGAGAAAGGTTCTAGAATAGTGATGATGGACAATTGATGAAGTTTCCTAAGCATTTTGAGCCTTTCCAACACCCCTTGAGTGTTGATCCCTCTCACATTCCATATGATTATACTAATCATTGGGATGATATAGAGGAGAATAGTCTGGTATTTGGCCTTCCAGTTGTGACAGTTTTAACATCCTGATTCTTAAAATGAAATTAGTCATGTTGCAGACTTCTTGGAGATAGACCTTGTTTTTGAGTTACTTGTTGAACCTCCTCTTCAAGGGCCTGATCATTCTGAGGACTGAAAGCTCTTATTAAAGCTTCACTTGTCTCATCATCATCATCCAGATCCTGAACAGATTTATTATCCATGTCAACCTCATCCTCAGAATTTTCAACTTCATACTCGTCTATAAGGGGTATATTATTAACTTGACAATAACTTTGTTCTTTATCCGGAGGTGCCCGTGGAGGTGGTGTCATATTTTTAGCATGTATGTAAGGCCTACGAGTCCCTGATGATTGTCTACCATCAAGAGTTTGTTACCTGTTTCCTCCCTCCTTTTATGTTCCCCTTCTTGTTCACCTTCTTGTTGTTTGTTTAACCTTCTCTTAGCTGCATCTCTTTTTTGCTTACTTGGCTTGTTTTTGCTCTTGGGGATATTTTCTGATTTGCTATTGGTTGCATTATTCCCCATCTACTTAGAATTTGTACCCTTGCTTTGTTTCTCACTGAAATCAGATTCCTTGTTTTGTCTTCCCTTATTTCCTATATTAGTACCAATATTGTTTGTTTCTGTTTGCTTTGCATTCAGTGTCATCTTATGTTTCAGCTTGCTGTTGTTTTTTGTTGCTAACCTGTGCCCCAAGGTCAGGGTTTTGGTCTTTGTATTCCCCTTCATGCATAACATGAGGCAATTTCCCCCCTTTGGTCACCCCTTCCTGCAGATTAGTAGGATTCTCCTGACTTCCCCCATCCTTTCCTCATTCAGCTACACCAATCATAACCTCATTCAAATGAATTTTATTAGAGTTAAGTTTTCCAGCTATGATACCTGAGTTGTTGTTCTTATCTTCCTGTTGTTGATCCATCCTTTGTTGATTTGGATTGCTTCCCTGTTCCAACATGTAATGACTTTATTGAGCTGTGTTTTCCATCTGATTTGCTTCCTAATATTTTCTGCCTGCATAGCTAGATTAGTAAATATGTTATATTGAAGATTAGTACTCATACCTGCCTGTTGTATATGCCCCTGCTGGTTTTCTCTTGCTGCCTGACTATTATTTGACCAACCTCCTCTTGATATTTTTGGCTTTTCTTTCTTTGAGTGTGCCATTCATCATATTTTTGCTTCATTGGTTGTTTCTGTTTATCACTTTCTTTATAGTTTTTTTACAGCTCATCTTTACCCTCTTGTGCTTTGACCTTTTGATTTTCCTGTTCTTTGTTGTGCTGAGTTTGTTTGTTTCTATTCTTCTTCTCATTCTCTTTTTCCTTCCTCTGTCTGTATTCCTCATCCCTCATCCTGGATTTGCATTCTTCTACATAATGGCCTTGGTGTCTGTAGTACTCATAATAAGGATGAATGTTCTCATATTCTACTGGATGCCATGTACTTATGGTATCATCTTCAATATGTAACCCAATCCACACATGTCTAGGCCTAGGTTTGGTCAAGTCAATTTGCATCTTAACCTTAGCCATCCCTTCCCTAGATCTTTTGATAGAGGTTGTATCCAAGTATAAGACCTTGCCTACAGATTCGAATAAGGGAGTGAGGAAATGTTTTTTGAAGCAATGTCAGGGTAAGCCTGGTAATAAGATCAAAACAAACAATAGGTGTCTCCTCTTCCGGAGTGAAGAAAGGTGTCAAAGCTTGAACCCTCATGAGTTTGCCCTCTATGGTCATTCTCTGTTGTGTCCACATAATGTTGTAATCCAGTTCATTTTGGAGGTCAATGAATACATGTTTAGCGTTATAGTGAGCAATGTTGACCCCCCCACTAAGTTGGTTCTATTGAATAAAGCTTTTTCTGATCAACTCAACTTTAGGCATTGTAGTACTAAACTTCCAAACCAAGGTATATTTACCGTCCACTGTAACAGTGTTCATATAGTCATGCATATCGAATATCACCGCTGGTTGGCCTTGTTTAGTGGTCTGTCTAGGTGTGGTTTTTAGTACTATATTTAGACTCTGAGATGCATGGATGTGTCTCAATCTATCAGCCAATGTTTGGACCACTGTATACGAGGGTGGTTCTGAGACATGTTCCTGTTTGTTTGTAGGAAGAACTTTGGGAATGCTGGTTTCATTTTGTTTGGGAGTGGTAACATTTTGGTTGTGGTTGTGGACATTAGGGGTTCTTTTATCAAAATTACTACAGATCTTAGGGATCTCTCTATGATATGTATTTTGGTCACCACCCTTTCCCATCTCTGATTGCTGCATTTGCCCCACATTCCCAGCCACATGAGTTAGATTTTGTTCCCTTTGGATACCAACATTTTTGAGGATATCTCCTTGTATTTGTTCACTTGTCATAACAACTAAGTTTCCCATGGCATTATCATGCACATGGCCAACACTAGCATTATTGTCATGAATGATGATATAGTTAATGGAGGGGCATTGAGAGGAGTTCCCTAAAATACTCCAAAGCTTGATAGATGCTAGAATATGCTATAATCATATGAGGGATGAATATTCTAAAGCTTATGTTTTATAAATAAATGTAATAAAGGCTTTTCAATAAAAGGGAACTTAGCTTAGCACTGAGTGAACTTGACAATGGGAGATGATGACTTGTCAATAAAAGGAAAGATTCATCCTAAAGTTGCCCGTGTGATGTTAACTCCCTTGCTTATGGGATATGTCATAAAAAGGGATTCCCATGAGGAGAGGCCCAAATTACCACATGGTATAAATAGGGATATCTACCTCTTAGTTCTTGAACTATGTTGCCACCATAGGATACTAGCTAGTGGATTCCACATAGAAAGCTATGTTTATAATGGGTTCTACCTTGGACCGTAGACCACCTTCCATTAGTGTAAGGTTTGATGATACCGGATTCCATGTTATCATCACATGGTCTATGTCGGTTGAGGTTGTAGTTCCCTAAAGGTAAAATGGACAATGGAAGTAAATGAATAGGATCCTAACTAGGAGGACTTAAGGTAAGTTACTTAGGATAGGTGGAAGTAATGAACACATATAGACATTGTACAAGTGACTCCTTAGGAAGTCTTAGGAAGGTGACCTAATGCATATGATTATGTATGTGTCCTTTATGCATGATGTTGATCTTTTTAACTATATGATGAAGGTATTACTTGACATAAATTAACTTATCTTCTCTTACTATGTTGATATATGATTTGGATGTAAAGGCTTGTGGTCTCATGATAGGTGTACGAAGTATGTGTGAGGTTATGGGGCCTTACATATACATTGCACTAGTATACTTAGATTGGGGGCATGAGTTATGTTTCATAAGTTCAATATGAAGTAAATTAGTATATGTGCATATTGACTAGGAGTTCATTGTAATGTCCTTTTAGTCTTGGCTTAACTATGTCTATGTTGTACTATACTTCTATGATGGTATGTTTTGTCTTGTATAGATGATATGTACGTTTCCTTGTGGCCTTAAGGTGATGCATTGCACCAAGTATCACTACAGGGTTACTTGGAAGGTAAATGAATAAAGGAGAAAAAGGTTCACTGTAAAGGAAATTAAGTTCACTGTAAAGTGACCTCAATTTGGACTTAAATTCTATAAGTGCTTTTCTATGATGTTTGACCTTTGATTGTGTTTCTATGAAGTATGAAAATGATAAAAATGCTATTGATAAATGTTTTATGATGATTTACTCAAAATGGTATGAAGTATGATTTCAAAGAAAATGTCCCTTTTAAATGCATGTTTTTGCATGGTTGTCATACTTAGTACATTCTTGTGCTAATCCCATTATTCTTTAATTTTTACACAAAGTGTAGGTCATGGATGCTTAAAGGATGTCTTAAATGGTGAAGAGCTTGATAGATGATTCCCAAGCTCAATGAAAGGAAATCCTTAAAGTTCAAGGATGTCCTACTTATGTCTTTAATGTAAAGTCTTTAAGTATTGTATAGTTATGTAATGTGTCTTATGGGTCGTGTCCCTAATGTACTCTAAAGTTATTGAGTCTAAAATGAAAAAGAGACTTAAGGTCTATAAATGTATTATGGCTTATGTTATATACATATATGAATTGAAGTTTCTGGCATATGATGTGCTATGAAAAGTTTGAAATTTTCTGCTAAATTTACTATGTTAATGCGACGAATGATAACTATGGGCTTGTATAAGACCTCCGAGAGGTCGAGTACGCCGTGTTACTTATAGGGGGTTCCCCCGGATGTGACAAACGTGGTATCATAAGGTTTATAAAGTGATCTTAGGTTCTAAGAGTCTCATATTGCCACGTATAGTAGAGTCTCGTAGCATTGGTGGTGAGTCGCGACACATCAAATGATACGAGAGGCTATAGGACGATAGAGTTTCCCTTCTTCATCATTCTCATATCGTGCCATAGAACTTAACTCTATAAGATCTCTCTCTTATGTTTTCTTGTCCGGTGATCTTTTTTTTTTAGATGTGATTGCTTGGATGAGATTATTCTAAGCTTGAGGGAATAAAGGTGAGTTTAAAATGCTTATCTTTTTTTTATGGTTTGAATGAGTATGTGTGAAGGTGACACTTGTCCTTATTTGATGATGTATAAACTAACTAAGGCAACTTGAAGGGTTAACTAGACTTAGGTAGGGGTATGGGACTCTACCTATGTCTTGCACTAGTTTGCCTTGATGGAGACCTTAGGAGGTTAATATTATGTATGTGTATGATGATAAATGTAAATGTCCTTATGTGATGATCTCTATGCTTATAAACATGTAAATAGCCTAGTGTGCTAAAGATATGGAGTTATGCTTGCATGAAGGTTATAGATGAGTGGAGTATGGTGCTAATTGGAGTTCCTGTTGGGTTACTTGATTTAGTAGGGTTATGGGGCCTTACTTGATCATTGCACATGTTAACTCTATAGGGATTATGATTGGTTATCTTACCTTGCTATGTATGAAATATCTCTTATTTGATGATGTGATGCCAATTATGGCAATACATGAAATCTATGTGAAATAACAAGTTATGTTGAATAATGTATGTCATGATATAGTTAAAGCATGCTAGAAGTTATGGTGGTTAAAGTGAATTCGCTTAGATTGTTGTATTCCTATATGGTTTTGTATGATGGTAGCCAAATACTTGGATTTGAAGTTGGAATGCTGAATAGCTACCTATGAAAGCATGCTATCCTATGAATGTATGTGATTAAAAGTGTGCATTGTCTCCTTTTGTATATAAGAGATACTTGATAAGTTGCTAGTGTAAATTGAAGTCCATTGTAGAGACTTGATCCTAATTATAAAGATAGTATGCATGCTTATGAAGGATGAGTTTGTAAAGCTTTGTTTCTTATATTGCCATGCTTGTCTCCTCAATTGTCTAAATGTTGCATTTTTGGATTTTTGGAAGCATGCTCACTGTAAAGCTAGTTAACTTACTATAACATTTTTGGAGAACCAACTAAGTTGTCCTTTGATTGAATGTTGTTGAAATTTTTATAGAATTGATGTATATGAACATGATAATAAATGTAAAAAGGTGATTTGCTATTTGGAATGAAGAATGAGAGTCTTATGGCATGATGAGTCATAGCATTGTTTCTAACTTCTTATTGTGTTGTGAGTCCGTTAATGTTGTGGAATTGACGTATCCCCTAGAATTGAGGGTAGTATTCTTATCTTTGTAGGGTGATGATGTGGGTTTGAATGACCTAGAAGTTACCTTACTTTAATGTTGAAAGAAAAGAAAGAGTTCTTATGACTAAGTCCCCTTGTTGTATTCCCCTAATGATGTATGACCTTGGTGTCTATTGTATTGTATGAACACCTTATGTTGTTAAATGAGATGACCTAACTTGATAATTGTGGATAAATTGCCTAGGAGATAAAGCCTAGAGTACCTTGGTGTTCCTATATTAACTTACTGTAAATCCTTCTAAAGTAATGAAAATGAAGGTTGTTAAGTTAAGATCCTTTTAAGTTGGGTTAAGTTGCTCTTAAATTGGTTTTACCCTAAGTGGGGGATGGTGATGAAATGGCAAGGTAGTAGATATTGTCTACCTAGTCCTTCTATTCTTACTTGAACTTGAAAATAATGAAATACTTAGTAAGCTTGTTCATGAATATAGTCTTGCATAAAGTGTGAATTGCATGACCTTTATAGTATGATTGGTATGAATTGATTGACATCATCTTGGAGACATGGTGAATTTTCCAAAGAGCATGAAAGGAAATTTTTGATAAAGTCCATGTTTTCTCTTGTTGAATTACATCTTGATATGCTAGTTGTGCATTTGACTTCAGGATATAAGACAAAGAACTTGGTAATAGTCACTTGTGAGGTAAATTGTTTAGTCTTATAATGGAAATCGAGTATCTTTAAAATGAAATATGTTGAGTCTCTTGAAAATTATATGACTTGTATGGTATGGGGAGCATGATTGTAGGATCACTTTTGAAGAATGAAAGCATGTTTAGCTAAGTGTTAATGTGTGTGCCTATGATTTGTGATATTCTTCTTAAGTGATACTTACATTGAAGGTAAATACTATGTTAGAAATTGACATTTCTGTCAAATAACTTCCTAATTGTTGTGATGCATTTGGTGTGATCTACCATTTAGACTTCACTAGGAAGAATACATGCTCATGTCTTGGTTTCAAAAGTTGAGAATTTCTCATTTTTAGAAGAATTGACCTTGTACCTTGCTAAGGTGTGAACTCATGATACATGTAAATGTGTTGATGAGAAGAACATTCCTCCATGGACACAACTAAGCATGGTATGATTGAGTATGACCTTCATGGCACTAGGTCTAACTACTAAAGATCTTTGAGATTCAACTAACTCAAGTTTATGTGCATTGAAGCATGAGTGCTAAAGTAACTTTGAGTATATGTTGTAATCTTCCTATGTGTGGTCTTTCAAGATTATCTCTTAATGAATTAAGGTATAATTACAATGTTATGATTGGGAGAAGGATGCTCTCCTATGAACATGAAAAGAGCCTTTGTGTTTGATGAATTAAAGAGTGAGTGAATTTAAGTTTTTTCTTGCTTGTGTGCATTGAGTGCTAAATGAGGTGAACTTCTATTCTTTGTAAAGTATGGAACATTAACTTCTATGTGATGATGTTATGATTTATATGAATAGCTCTAATAAGCATTGAAGTCTTTCTTTTATTAATGTGTTCTAAGTGTCATTCGAGGACGAATGTTCCCAAGTGGGGGATATTGTAAGACCCTGAAAATGAGATAAGTTTTATAGAGCCTAACATGTTAGTATTAATGTTATAAGGTCATAAAATTCCTTATTATATGGTATAGAGTCTGTGTGCAAAGTTTGAAGTGATTTGGAAGTCGAACGTCAAGGGACGACCAAAACGTTCGATGACTAGTCGCCTATGTGCCTCGTGTGTCCATGTGTGTTTATATACTGTGTTTAATGATATTAATAAGTCTTTAAATGGTTTAAATGATGTTTAACTATCGTATATGAAGTTTCGAGAAGTTTGGAGGTCAAACGACCAAGAACGTCCAAGGCGTTCAAAAGATAGCCCTTAAGACGTTCATCGTGTGTCATGATGGGGCTTGGCCTGTTTGGACGTCTTGTAGGTGTTTATTTTGGATGAAATTTATATGGAAGTTCTATAACTTGTTAAGGTTTATAATCGCATTGGAAACGTCCGGGTATGACTTCTAAAGGGCCCCACAAGAGGCCCCAAAATAAGGACCCAAAGCTACCTAAGACACTGCCTGGGCAGTGTCCATTGACGGACCCAACGATGGATCGTTGGTCCACCAACGGCCCGTCGAGCAGGTATCATCAAGGTACACATGCCTTGGGCAGGTATTAAGACAATTTTGGATAAGTATCAGGCGACGGAGGCCAGGCACGCCCCGTCATGGCCTCGACGCCCCGTCATTACCATCGTCGAGGTTGGCCTACAACTGGCAGACTGTGTGCTGTTAAATAGGGGTGAATGGTAAATTCACCCCACGTCCTAAACTAACTATAATAGGTTTATTTAGTTAATTTTAGTTGTATATAAGTCATCTAAAACGTGATCAACCCATTTACAAACCAACTCACATAAATTGAACCTTTCCTTCCAAAAATGTTCTCTCTAAAACCACCATTGTTGGTGAAGCTCAAGATCAGGTTTAAGCTGGGTTTTCCATGGATGAATCATGAAGTCTTAGAGGTTTTCATGTGTATAAAGGTATGGTGATCTTCATCTCTAGTTATCTTTTAATCTAGAGAGCCATTCTCAAAGATTTCAAAGAAGAAAAATATGATCAAAGTCCTTCTTCAATCTAGCCATGGGTTCTTTCTAAAAAGGTTTTGAACGATTGAATCATGATTAATTTACGTTAATACAGTGGTTTTAACGTTAATTTACCCCAAGTGCATGATAAACCCATGCTCCTTCACCAAAACGATTTAGCCTTGCATGGGCTTTGTGATCTTGAATTGCTATTGATTGAATTATGATTCTATTATGTTGAGATGGTCGTATATGCTGTTATTTACATGAATTTATGTTGAATTGATGTTGAAGGATCCATGAGGATCAATGTATGAAGAATTGAGCATGTTTAGCCTAGTTTCTATAGTTCACTGTAACATTGGCTTCCTTATGATCTAAAGTGAATTTCGATTAAGTTGTGGTTCTTGTAGCTACTGTTTTAGGTTAATACCATGGTTGAATTGTGGATATAAATCATGTATGACCAAAGTATAGAAGTATTTGTTTGAATTAATCTAGGTTCTTCTTGTCTATGGAGTTGTAACTTGTGATCTTGACGTTAGTTTAGTTGCTATAGGAATTGATCATGGTTAATGTCTATAGCTACTGCCTATAATGAAATATGAGGAGGAATTATATGTAATTAATACAATATGGGTCAATTCATGATAGGTTGAATAGGTTTAACCTATGTAAACTTACCTTCCATGAACTGCTTATATGAAGCATGCTTGTATCGACCTTAATGGCAAATTGTAGTAGTGTCTCATCTAGATTATGACTTCATTAGATACTGCCTTAGAGTGATATGATTCATGAATATGACCTATAATCCATATGAATGAAATTGGTTAATGATCTATGTCCTTCTACTTTCCTAGTATGTGATGTGTTGTATTATGTTATGGTATAATCTTGTAGCGACTTGTACATGGTTTCTTATATGTTTAAAGTACATTTAGCTACTGCCATATATATGAATTATTGATAAACAAGGTGTATTGATAAATGAGGATCAAAGGTTGAGGAGTTGCTAAGAATGCCTATTTTCTTCTACTCTTCTACTTCTCTATTCTTTATAGAAATGTTGATGAAGCCTTGTATGGCATTGTGTGGTATGGTCCACTTATGGTGGCGGTGTTTACTTTATTGTCATTATATATGTGTTGACCATGGCCTTGAAGGCAAATTGATGAACTTATGAACATGTGCTTAGGATGATACTATGAGAAGCTTATGCCTACTTTCCTATTCGAGTTGTGATCTAGGTTGTATGGATATTTTATAAGCATGTGTATATTCATGTTAGGGTAAAGTGTATGTGCTTCCATTGATGTGCTAAAAGGGTTAATAATCCCTTACCTATGTACCCCTATGTGAATGCATGAATAGCACAAGTTAGGAGTCTTAAGTGTATTAGGAAGTTGGCTTGTCTCCTATGTTATTGTGTGTTGTGTGGCCTATGCTTGATGAAGTATTATGATCTAACAGGGTGGATACTTCAATGTGTTTTGGTAGCCATTATGTGATCATGTTGACCAATGTACACACACACTCACTTTACATGCATGTTACAAGTAGTATAGGTCATTGTGTCTAAATGAAAGGTAGTTCTCATATTCACTAGTGTCTACTACTATGTATGTTAAAGTGATGTTTATGAAAGTATGATTCATATTTCCCTTACTAGGTTGTCTTGATAGGTGTACTAGTATGGTCAAGGGTATGGGACCTTGTCTATGCATTGCACATGTGTACCTTGTTAGGATAGTTCCTAGGTTTGGTTTCTATGTATATGAAAGATGAATATATGAACATGTTATGAATATGATTATATGATATGATGAAGTATGAATGTGCATAGTGTCTAGAGGAATTTATATGAAAGGATTGCTTATATAGATATACCTATAGACTCATGCATTGATATATGAACATGTGTGATATTATGTGTTATGTGAAAGGTTTGCTCACATATATGTATACACTCACACACATGAATGATGATCTAGTTAATGGAGGGGCATTTAGAGGGGTACCCTAAAATACTCCAAAGCTAGATAGATGCTAGAATATGCTATAAGCATATGAGGGATGAATATTCTAAAGCTTATGTTTTATAAATAAATGTAATAAAGGCTTTTCAATAAAAGGGAACTTAGCTTAGCACCGAGTGAACTTGACAATGGGAGATGATGACTTGTCAATAAAAGGAAAGATTCATCCTAAAGTTGCCCGTGTAATGTTAACTCCCTTGCTTATGGGATATGTCATAAAAAGGGATTCCCATGAGGAGAGTCCCAAATTACCACATGGTATGAATAGGGATATCTACCTCTTAGTTCTTGAACTATATTGTCACCATAGGATACTAGCTAGTGGATTCCACTTAGAAAGCTATGTTTATAATGGGTTCTACCTTGGCCGGTAGACCACCTTCCATCGGCGTAAGGTTTGATGACACCGGATTCCATGTTAGCATCACATGCTCTATGTCGGTTGGGGTTATAGTTTCCTAAAGGTAAAATGGACAATGGAAGTAAATGAATAGGATCCTAACTAGGAGTACTTCAGGTAAGTTACTTAGGATAGGTGGAAGTAATGAACCCATCTTGACATTGCACAAGTGACTCCTTAGGAAGTCTTAGGAAGGTGACCTAATGCATATGATTATGTATGTGTCCTTTATGCATGATGTTGATCTTGTTAACTATATGATGAAGGTCTTACTTAACATAAATGAAGTTGTCTTCTCTTACTATGTTGATATATGATTTGGATGTAAAGGCTTGTGGTCTCATGATAGGTGTACTAAGTATGTGTGAGGTTATGGGACCTTACATATGCATTGCACTAGTAGACTTAGATTGGGGGCATGAGTTATGTTTCATAAGGTTCAATATGAAGTAAATTAGTATATGTGCATATTGACTAGGAGTTCATTGTAATGTCCTTTTAGTCTTTGCTTAACTATGTCTATGTTGTACTATACTTCTATGATGGTATGTGTTGTCTTGTATAGATGATATGTACGTTTCCTTGTGGACTTAAGGTGATGCATTGCACCAAGTATCACTAAAGGGTTACTTGGAAAGTAAATGAATAAAGGAGAAAAGAGTTCACTGTAAAGGAAATTGAGTTCACAGTAAAGTGACCTCAATTTGGACTTAAATTCTATAAGTGCTTTTCTATGATGTTTGGCCTTTGATTGTGTTTCTATGAAGTATGAAAATGATATAAATGCTATTTATAAAGGTTTTATGATGATTTACTTTAAATAGCATGAAGTATGATTTCAAAGAAAATGTCCCTTTTAAATGCATGTTTTTGCATGGATGTCATACTTAGTACATTCTTGTGCTAATCCCATTCTTCTTTACTTTTTACACAAAGTTTAGGTCATGGATGCTTAATGGATGTCTTGAATGGTGAAGAGCCTTATAGATGATTCCCAAGCTCAATGAAAGGAAATCCTTAAAGTTCAAGGATGACCTACTTATGTCTTTAATGTAAAGTCTTTAAATATTGCATAGTCTAAGATGGCTAAGAGACTTAAGGTCTATAAATGTATTACGGCTTATGTTTTATACATATATGATTTGAAGTTTCTAGCATATGATGTGTTATGAAAAGTTTTAAATTTTCTGCTAAATTTACTATGTTAATGCGATGAATGATAACTATGGGCTTGTATAAGACCTCCGAGAGGTCGAGTATGCCGTGTTACTTCTAGGGGGTTCCCCCCGATGTGACAGTTAGGGTCTGGGTTAGGGTTAGGGTTTAATTTTTTTTTGGTTTTATGGTTTGTTGTTTCGGATTTGAGGTTTAAAATCTATTGTTTAGTGTTTAATTTTTGGGTTTTCGTATATAGGACTTAGTTTTTTTTTAGACTTACGATTTAAGGTTTGGGTTGAAGGTTAGGATTAGGGTTAGGGTGTTGGTTGTTTTCTAGGTTTTGTGGTTCAGGTTTAGCATTTGAGGTTCAAAATCTATAATTTAATATTTAATGTTTTGGTTTTGTATTTTGGGATTAGGGTTTCGGGTTGATGGTTTAGGGTTAGGATTATGGTTAAGGTAAGGGTCAAGGCTATTTTTTTTTATTTTTTTTTAGGTTTTTCGGTTTAGGGTTTAGGATTTGAGGTTTTAATATCAATGGTTTAGTGATTAATTCTTGGGGCTTAAAGTTTAAGTGTAAGGTTAGGGTTAGGGTTAATGTTAGACTTAGGGTTAGGGTTTAGTTTTTTTTTTAGGTTTTAGGGTTAGGGTTAAGGATTTGAGTTATAATATTTATTGTTTAGTGTTTAATGTTAGGGATTTGGTATTTTGAGCTTTGCTTTAGGGTTTAGGGTTAGGGTTAGGGTTAGGGTTAGGGTTAGGGTTAGGGATAGTGTTTGGGTTAGGCTTTATATTTTTTTTTAGGTTTAAGGTTTTGGGGTTTAGGATTTTTTGTTTAAAACCTATGATTTAGTTTTTAATGTTTGGATTTTTTGTATTTTTGGATTAGGTTTCGGGTTATTGGTTTAGGGTTAGGTTTAGGGTTAAGGATAGGGTTTAGTTTTGGGTTAGGTTAGGGTTAGGGTTAGGGTTAAGGTTAGGGTTACGGTTTGGATTTGGTTTGGGTTACGATTAGGGTTAGGGTTTAGGTTTGTTATAGGTTTTAGGGTTTGTGGTTTAAAATCTATATTTTAGTCTTTAATGTATGGTTTTCGTATTTTGGACTTAGGGTTTCTTTTTGGACTTTTTTTTTGGACTGACGATTTAGGGTTTAGGGTTTAGGGTAGGGTTATGGTTAGTGTTAATGTTAGGGTTAGCGTTATTGTTTTGGTTGGGGTTAGGGTTAGAGTTTAGTTTTTTTTGTAGGTTTTAGGATTTGTGGTTTAGGATTTGAGGTTTAAAATCTACGGTTTGGTGTTTAATGATTGGGGTTTTATATTTTGGACTTAGGGTTTTTTTGGACTTAGGGTTTAGGGTTTAAGGCTTAGGGTTAGGGATAGGGTTAGGATTAGGGTAAGGGTGTAGGGATTTTTTTAGGTTTTATGGTTTAGTTTAAGCATTTAAGGTTTAAAATCTATGGTTTAATACTTAATGTTTTTGTTTTGGTATTTTCGGCTTAGGGGTTTTGGTTTATGGTTTATGGTTAGGGTTAGGGTTAAGATCAGTGTAAGGCTTAGGGTAAGGGTTTTCGTATTTTTTTTTTTAAGGTTTTTGGGTTTAGGGTTTATGATTTGAGGTTTAATATCAATAATTTAGTCTTTAATGTTTGGGTTTTAGTATTTTGAGTTTGGAGTTTAGGGTTTATGGCAGGGTTAGGGTTCATGTTAGGCTTAGGGTTAGGGTTTAGGTTGTTTTTTAGGTTTTAGGGTTCGGGGTTAAGGATTTGAGTTGTAATACATATGGTTTAGTGTTTAATGTTAGGGTTTTCGTATTTTTGGATTTGGGTTTAGGGTTTAGGGTTTAGGGTTAGGGTTAAGGATAGAGTTAGGGCTAGGGTTCGTGTTAGGGATAGGGTTAGGGTTAGTTTTAGGTTTTTTAAAGGTTTTAGGTTTTGTGGTTTAGGATTTTTTCTTTAAAATATTTGGTTTAATGTTTAATGTTTGGGTTTTGGTATTTTGGGCTTGGTGTTTAGGGTTAGGGTTAGGGTTAATGTCACGATCGGGGTCTAGACCCTAGTTGAAACCAGCGTCTTTGACCTCTCAGAGGTCGCATACAAGCCTACATACGTCATCATTACATCGTATAAGTTAATTTTAGCGGAAAATTTAAAACTTTTGTTTGCTTTGAAGTATACATAGACTTCATAGTAAGAAATACCATATTTCATATCAGTTCACCACAACCATCAAATAATGAGATAATTAAATGAAGGAAATAGTTCATAACTGCATAAATATAAAGTTGCCAAAATGGCACCAATACAACGTCTGAAATAAGTAAGAAAGAAACACTAGTGGAACACTCTCCACTATCTCATGCCTACGTCTAAGCTAGAATATTAAAGATAAGCATCCTCAAAAGCATGAGGGCCTACCAAATCCGGATGAATGCTCCATGTCCGGATAGCTCCAACGTAGTCCTGTAAGATCTAGCGTCCACCTGCACCTGCACGTAAAAGTACAGTATTGTATGGGATTAGTACACACTTGTACTAAGTATGGGTGTATGCAAGCGCACACCAAGGACATGCATGATTAAGAAGAGCTCACTCCTAACGACATGAGTTATGGAAAGTCAAGTCACTGGACTTGCCAAATAGTATTAGGAAAGTCATGCTATGAGAGTAACATGCATCATCATTCTTTTCATATTGCACACAGCACATAACATATTTCGTATAGTATGTACATATATCACATATCATTCGTTCATATGCCATGAGACCTTGGAATCATGAAATTATCATTAGGACTTCCCAATATGAGGGCTCAACATATGGGACCTCAACTAGGGTGCCTTCTTTAGCAAGCACAGATTCTGCTTCATTCATTCATGCATACTTCATTTTCATTCGTTCCATTCATTTATAGACTGGTGCAATACCAGCTATACCAAGGATGTAGTTTAGGACTCTCATCGGGTTCACTGTGCAATGACCAAGAACGACCTAGTGTCATTACTTGAGTCTAGTTCACCTCTTGATTATCCTAACCAAACACCTTTGGTATCATTCATTTCATATTGTGCATTACTGAGGCTGGCGTCATTCATTCTTTGGGAACTTTAACTTTAACCGACATAGATCATGTGAGCTCCATGAAATCCTGTGTCTACCCCACACCGAAAAGAGGTGGACTCACCGGCCAAAGATAAACCAAAACATGCTAGCGTATATAGGGAATTAAACCCTGCTAGATCCCTATGTTGGTTGCATAGGTTCAAAGACTAGGAGATATAAGGAGACCCATACCCGCCTAAACGGACAGTCTCATCTCATGAAATTTACACGAACCTCTGCCTTCCCGAAAGAAGGAATCGCAACTGAGGTGCTCCGTATACAGTTCCATTACATTCATCTCACACATTATAGAAGCTCGCTTCTAGCATGAGGGCATCATTGCTCATTAGATGATTTCTCTTCTCATCATTAGTATTAAAGGTGTATTAATCTCAATACTTTCATTAGAGTGTTTCTTAGAGACTGCTCTCTTCATTAACTTTACACTCTCATAGGTGAGTACGTTATTAGTAACACTTACTTAGGCCCATCTAAGATTTATCTCATCTTTCACATTATCCCCTTATCATGTTGTCACCACATTCATTAACCTTAGTATATTAGCTCATCATAATTACTCACCCCTTTTTACGTGAATGTTCATTTCATTATATGCCAATGCACTTGGCCTTTTAGTGTGTTTCACACCCTTACTTAACCCTCCTGGGGTCACATCATTTCATCACATACCTCTTAGGTTCACTTACTTTTATCGTACGCTGGACTTATGAATCCATACGTATAAGCCATGAGGCTTCACTCATAATTCATCTAAGTGACTTATACTTACCCAAGATTATGTGGTACAAGACTTATTCATCTTGTAAGTATGCCAAGGTCTCAATTTTGATTCCCATAGGCAGCATTCATTCATTAATTAATCACGTAAGACTTATGTGTCAATACGGAATTGGGCAAGGGAACCCTATTTCAAATCCCTTGTATAATACTTGGTTACTTTTCTTCATAATATTTTTTTATATAGAATTCTTGGCTAGGGAACCCGAGATCAATTCCCCACACCTACATTTCCTTTCTTTCTTTTCTTGATTTTATCTTAAACATTTCCGCCAGGAGACCCAATATCGAATCCCCACACCCACATTCCTTTTATTTTCTTTCTTTACTTAATTCTTCCATTTAGACCAAGAGGGTGTGGGATCGATTCCCCACAACCTTACCTTATTTTTATTTGTATTTTCTCCTTACTTTCTCAATTGGCCAAGAGGTTGTGGGTTCGATCCCCACATACCTCATTTTATTTTCTTTTAATTGTTTCTTCCTATTCTCTTGTTTGACCGAGAGGTTGTGGGTTCGAACCCTACACCCTCATTTCATTTTCTTTCATTTTTCTCCTAACTCTTCACTTGAGCCTTACCCCATTTTGAATCCCCCTTACTCATTTTTTTTATTATGAATTTTGATATAACTTGTATATGGTGAGGTCTTGGGTTCAATCCCCAATGATCTCATGCATTTTAATTTTTTTTTTAAAAAACTCAATTTATTACAGTAATCTGGCCAAACCAAATTTTACAGAATGCTGGAAATTTGTTCACCTTTTTGCAGTCCATTTTCTCAACCTTTTAAACGTTAGATTTAGGACAGTTTTCGTGTAGCATCTAGTGCATCTTTAGGTGCGTTTTCATGGTTACTTTTGATCAAGATTTTTCACTCAATTCAGAAACATTACACTCACATGAACACCACGGTTTTAACATATTCATATACGTAAAATACAACAATTTAACATGTCAAATTTCATGCTTAAAACAGAGTCCAAAATCAGAGTACACACATGTACCCACAAGTTAACATATTACACATTTTTCGGAAACACTTTGTCATTTCTTTCAAAATTTCCGAACACACGTACAAACACAAAATCACAATCAGCCCTAAAATCATCTACCAGAAGTCATACCAACGCATGCATCGATTCTTTCAGAGGATCTAATGACAGGGGCATGCAACGGGGACAACCTTAGTTTTTGATATTGAATAGACTGAACCTAAGGGGTCTCTTGGGAAAAGGGACTAAGAGGGAAGAAAACCCATACCTGAAGTCGTTCAAAGATGTTCTTACATGCTGCCAAACCCCCCCCCCCCTACTAAGCCGACGTCTCACCAACGAAATTACAAGCACAGTCCGTCGAGAATTTGGTTTTTGCTTTTCGGTTTGAAGCTTATTTTGCTTTTGAGTTTGAGCGTTCAAGTTCTTTAGTGTGGATGAACCCTTTTTTTGTTTTGTTCTTTAGTTTTTACAGAATGTTGATCGTGAAGTGAGAGAGTAGTAGAGAGAAACGTGAGTTAGTATTAGCTTAGGATTATGAGATTAGGTGGAGACTTGGACAAATTAGGACTTCTGTTAATTGTTTAAAAATCTGATTTTTTTCAAAGGCTACGTGAAATGACCGCCATGCCCCTACAAAATCAGGTAATAAAAATCAATTAAATCCACCTAAACATCGCTTCCACCAAGACTCGAACCTGGGTGAAGCCTCCATTGCGAAACGGGTCATTCCGGGTCGACCCGACCCAAACCGTTCCTCTAATTAAATTAATTAATTAATTAGGGTAATTACAATACTACCCCTAGATTGGAAAAGACCATTTTACCCCTAGACCCTCCAAACCTAAGATTACCCTTTTAAGTCGGTAAAACTCATCCGGGTGAATCTCTTCAATTTGGGTGCCCTACATGGTTAGTTTCACCTTGCCTAGCTCAACTAACTCACCAAGTTGGTTGGCTTGGCTAGTGCATAGGTTCTGAGGTCTGGTTCTACGCGCAACAAGTCGTGTGAACCCGGTCTAATCCAGGCATTCTAGGTACGTTTAAGCATTACTTAGCATAGTCATTTTCAGGTTGTTACATTTCCCCCCTTAGGAACATTTGTCCCCGAATGACACTTCTAATTATCTCGTACAATGCCAGTCATATCATAACGTAAGTACTTTACACAGTTAAGCAATATCAACAAAGAATAGAGGAGACAAGGAAACTTTGAATTAAGAGTAACGAGTCTAACCTCAAGAGCTGAAAAGATATGAGGATAGCGGGATCTCATATCTGCCTCGGCCTCCCACGTAGAACCCTCAACAAGATGGTTCCTCCACAATACCTTCACTGTGGCAACCTCCTTGTTTCTCAGCCGCTTTACCTGCCGGTCTAAAATCTCAACAGGAACCTCCTCATAGGACAAGTCTTCATCAACCCCAAACCTTCAACAGGCAGAATCGATGCTGGATCACCAAGGCACTTCTTTAACATAGAGACATGAAAGAATGGACGAATAGAAGCTATCTCCGCAGCAACGCCAACTCATAGGCCACCTCACCCACACGCTGTAGAATCTCGTATGGCCGACGTACCTCGGACTCAACTTCCCTTCCTGCCAAACCTCATCACCCCCTTCATGGGTGATATATTCAAGTATACTTGGTCACCAACATCAAACTCTAAGGGACGCTTTATCTACCGACTTATAAGTAGTAGCCAACCTGTCCCTAATCACCCTGACCTTCTCTAAGGCCTCATGAATGATCTCTGGACCCAAAATGGATGACTCTCCAACCTCAACCACCCAACTGGAGACCTACACCTCCTACCATACAGTGCCTCAAACGGTGCCATCCCAATACTGGAGTGATAGCTGTTATTATATGAGAACTCTATCAATGGCAGATGGTCGTCCCAACTACCTCTGAAGTCGATCACACACGCCCTCAACATGTCCTCCAATGTCTGAATGGTGCACTCTGCCTGCCCATCTGTCTGAGGATAAAGGCAGTACTAGCTTTACCTGCGTGCCTAAGCTCTTCTGGAAGGATCTCTAGAAATGCAAGTGAACTGAGCTCCTCTATCTGAAATGATAGACAAAGGAATCCCATGCCACCTACAATCTCATCAATGTAGAGTCTCACATAATCCTCGTCCCTGTAAGTAGACTTCACAGGGATAAAGTGGGCAACTTAGTCATCCTGTCCACAATAACCCATATGGAGTCATATTGTCTCCTAGTCCTCGAAAGACAACCACGAAGTCCATGTTAATGGCCTCCACTTCCAAATCGGAACCTCAATCATCTGAGTGAGACCACCAGGCTTAAGGTTCTCCGCCTTAACCTGCTGACAATTAGGACACTTGGCCACATACTCAGCAATGTCCTTCTTCATGCCATCCCACCAATAGACTGCTTGAGGTCATGATACATCTTGGTGGAACCTGGATGTATCGAATACCTGGAACCATGGGCCTCTGCAACAATCTTGGTCCGCAAATCATCCAGTCTGGTACACACAGCCTGTCCTGGTACCTAAGTATGCGTCACCTCCCAAAGCAAAGGACTCATTCATCTTTATCAGCACTGAGTCCTTCAACTCCATCAAAACAGGATCAAGATGCTGACCCTTCTTGACTTCAACTACCAAGGATGATTCAGAACTAGGATGAACTGAAACACCCCGCTAGTAAAAGCCATAACCGCACACCCAGTCTTGCCAGTCTGTGTACATCCTTCACCAACTCCTTCTTCCCATCATCAACGTGGGCTTACTCCCCATGCTCAACCTGCTCAAAGCATCAGCTACAACATTTGCTTTCCCTGGATGGTAGTGGACACTCATATCATAGTCCTTCAACAGCTCCAACCATCTCGCTACGTAGATTCAACTCCCTCTGTGTGAACACGTACTGGAGACTCTTGTGGTCTGTGAACACATCCACGCGCACTCCGTACAAGTAATGCCTCCACAGCTTCAATGCAAACACCACAGCTGCCAACTCCAGGTCATGAGTGGGATAATTCTTCTCATGAACCTTGAGTTGTAGACGCATAGGCTATCACCTTACCACCCTGCATAAGAACACAACCCAAACCAACCCTAGATGCGTCACAATAAATAGTGTAATTCTCAACATTTAGGTAACGTAAGCACTGGGCTGAAGTGAGTCTTCCTTGAGCTCCTGGAAACTCTTCTCACAAGTCTCTGCCCATTAACTTGGCTTTCTTCTTAGTCAAAGCTGTCAGTGGGCAGCAATGGAAGAAAAACCCACCACGAACCTGCGGTAGTAACCAGACCAATCCCAGAAAGCTACGGATATCGGTGGGAGTAAGAGGTCTTGGCCAGTTCTTAACAGCCTCAGTCTTCCTGGGGTCCACCTCCACACCCTGATCGGACACAACATGACCCAGGAAGGTCACTGATCTAAGCCAGAATTCACACTTGCTGAATTTGGCATACAACTGATGTTGTCTAAGTACCTGCAAGGTTAGTCTCAAATGTTGTTCATGCTCTTCCTTGGTCTTAGAGTAGATGAGGATGTCATCAATGAATACTATGACGAAAGAATCAAGGTATTCACGGAAGACTCGGTTCATGAGGTCCATAAATGCAGCTGGTGCATTAGTGAGACCAAATGACATGACTAGAACTCATAATGACCATAACGGGTACGAAAGGCTGTCTTTGGGATATCTTCATCCCTAACCCTAAGCTGATGATACCGGAACGAAGATCAATCTTCGAGAAGAAACTAGACCCTTGGACTGATCGAATAAGTCATCTATTCTGGGAAGTGGATACCTGTTCTTTATAGTGACTTTGTTGAGCTGCCGATAATCGATACACATCCTAAGGGTTCCATCCTTCTTTTTCACAAACAGCACTGGAGCGCCCCAAGGGGATATGCTCGGCTGGATGAAGCCTTATCAGTGAGATCTTTTAACTGCATTTCAACTCTTTGAGTTCAGCTGGAGCCATTCTTAGGGAGGAATTGAAATCGGTTTGGTATCGGGATCTAGGTCGATACAAAATCAATCTCTCGAGGGGGAGGGACTCAGGCAAATCATCGGGGAAAACATCTTGGAACTCATTCACTACAGGCACAGAGTCTATGGAAGGAATGTCATGATCTAGATCATTGACACTCACAAGATGGCATAACAATCCCTTGGACATCATTTTATTAGCTTTTAGGTTCGAAATCAAGGGACTTGAACGACTCGAATTGTACCCCTCCCAGACCAGCTCTACTTCATTAGGGAAACGGAATCTCACAACCCTACTACGACAATCCATGAAGGCATAACATTTATGGAGCCAGTCCATACCAAGTATAATATCGAAGTCATTCATGGGTAACTCAACAAGGTCTGCACACATAGTCTTACCACATACTACTATTGGGCAGTCTTTATGAACCCTATCAGCTCTCACATTTTCTCCTAAGGGAGTACTAACTACAATAGGATCATGCAAAACCTCAAGTAGTGTTTCAAAAGTAAGAGCAAGCAAGGGAGTCACAAAAGAAAGCGTAGACCCTGGATCAAGTAAAGCATAAACAGAGGTTGAGAAAACTTGCAGCATACGTGACCACATCAGCAGACTTCTCCTGCTTCCCTGCCCTTCAAGGCGTAGAATTTGTTCCTCTTAAGGATCGGCTGCAGTAGCATTCTGGGGATTAGGCCTAGGCTGAGCATTACCTCAGCCTGACCCCTATTCTGTGGCAGTCCTGACCATGTGTCCGCTCTTTTCGAACCGAAGCAGGCATTTGTGCCTAGTCTGCACTCTCACTGTGAATACGGCCACACTTGCCACATTCCTTTCTGGGACGCTGCACATCACCTCCATTGCCCTTCTTGGGCTCGGGTCTGCCTCCTCTGGGTGTTGCACTCCTCTGAGGTTAGAGTTCCCTGAACTCTGATGCCCTTCTTAAATCTGGGCTGATCACGAACTCCAAAAGTGCTCCTGCCACCACCTTGCTGGAACCTGTGTGGTCAGAAGGGTTAGGCCTTCTGACCTCACGGACTCTCCTCTTCTTCTGGTGTCCTCAACCTGCTGGACATGTACCATCATCCTGACAAGTCCATGCTATCATGGAGCATCGCAGCCCGACACTCCTCTCCAATCCTCTGAGATTCCTGTAAGGAACCTGCTCATCTCATCCCTGCTTTTGACACAAGAGAAGTGGCATACCTGGACAATTTAACGAATTTCAGGGAATACTCCCTGACAGTCATCGAGCCCTGCTTAAGGTTGATGAACTCCTTAACCTTAGCCTCTCTCATCTCTCTGGGGAAGAACCTCTCCAGAAAAGTTTCTTAAACAACTCCCATGTGATCGGACCTCCGCCAACGCCCTGCTATCCTGCCACATCTTGCACCAAGCATGTGCAACATCCTTCAACTGGTACGAGGCCAGCTCAGCTTTCTCAATCTCCGTGTCCCCCATCGCCACCAGAATCTTCTGGACCTCCTCCACGAACTCCTGAGGTCCTCTGCAGTTTAGATCTGTAAAGATTGGAGGATTCATCCTCGTAAAATCTCGCAACCTGTTCGCCATGTTGTGGGCTGGTGGGTTCTCCCGCTGAACCTCCTGTCTGTTGGCCTGGGCCGTCATAGCCTGAGCCTGCACAGTGATGGCTTGAGCCATCTGTGCCAAAGTTGTCCGCACCTCAGCATCAGTCAACCCAGCTGGGTTAACTGGCATGGCCACTCCTGCAGCTGGAGCCTGGGTGGAACTTGGTTTCCCCAGCAGCTGCTCCTACTCTTCCCCGAAGCGTTCCCCCTTGTGTTCATTTTCTGAAAAAATAAGAATTGATGTTAGATACGCTCATAACACAAAGAAATCAGACACATTAAGGAAAGCACGATAAGATCAGAAGAAGGGAAATTTTACGCATCATGCAGTCTCTAATTCATGATAGTGGTACTTCACTACCATAACTTAGAAACTACTCGATGTGGTTGATGTGAACTTATTATCCTTGAATTTAACCTAATGCTCTGATACCACTTTTCAGACCGGGTCTAGACCCTAGTCGAAAGGCGTCGTTGACCTCTCGAGGTCGCAGACAAGCCTACATACGTCATCATTACATCGTATAAGTTAATTTTAGCACAAAATATTAAACTTTTGTTTTCTTTGAAGTATACATAGACTTCATAGAAAGAAATACCATATTTTATATCAGTTAACCACAACCATCTAATAATGAGAAATTTAAATGAAGGAAATAGTTCATAACTGCATAAATATAAAGTTGCCAAAATGGCACCAATACAACGTCTGAAATAAGTAAGAAAGAAACGCTAGTGGAACACTCTCCACTAGATCATGCCTATGTCTAAGCTAGAATATAAAATATAAGAATCCTCGAAAGAATGAGGGCCTACTAAATCCGGATGAATGCTCCATGTCCGGATAGCTCCAACGTAGTCTCGTAAGATCTAGCGTCCACCTGCACATGTACCTAAAAGTAGAGTATTGTATGGGATTAGTACACACTTGTACTAAGTATGGGTGTATGCAAGCACACACCAAGGACATGCATGATTAAGAAGAGCTCTCTCCTAACGACATGAGTTATGGAAACTCAAGTTAGTGGACTTGCGAAATTGGATTAGGAAAGTCATGCTATGAGAGTAACATGCATTATCATTCTTTTCATATTGCACACAGCACATAACATATTTCATATAGCATGTATATATATCACATATCATTCGTTCATATGCCATGAGACCTTGGAATCATGGACTTAACATTTGGAATTCCCAAAATGAGGGCTCAACATATGGGACCTCAACTAGGGTGCCTTCTTTAGCAAACACAGAGTCTGCTTCATTAATTCATGCATACTTCATTTTCATCCGTTTCATTCATTCATAGACTCGTGCAATACCAGCTATACCAAGGATGTAGTTTAAGATTCTCATCGGGTTCACTGTGCAATGACCAAGAACGACCTAGTGTCATTACTTGAGTCTAGTTCACCTCTTGATTATCCTAACCAAACACCTTTGGTATCATTCATTTCATATTGTGCATTACTGATGCTGGCCTCATTCATTCTTTGGGAACTTTAACTTTAACCGACATAGATCATGTGAGCTCCATGAAATCCTGTGTCTACCCCACACCGAAAAGAGGTGGAATCACTTGCCAAAGTTAAACAAAAACATGCTAGCGTATATAGGGAATTAAACCCTACTAGATCCCTATGTTGGCTGCATAGGTTCAAAGACTAGGAGATATAAGGAGACCCATACCCGCCTAAACGGACAGTCTCATCTCATGAGATTTACACGAACCTATGCCTTCCCGAAAGAAGGAATCGCGACTCATAGCTAGCCTATCGGTGCTCTGTATAAAGTTCCATTACATTCATCTCACACATCATAGAAGCTGGCTTCTAGCATGAGGGCATCATTTCTCATTAGATGATTTCTCATCTCATCATTAGTATTAAGTGTGTATTAATCTCAATACTTTCATTAGAGTGTTTCTTAGAGACTGGTCTCTTCATTAACTTTACACTCTCATAGGTGAGTACGTTATTGGTAACACTTACTTAGGCTCATCTAGATTTATCTCATCTTTCAGATTAGCCCTTATCATGTTGTCACCACATTCATTAACCTTAGCATTTAGCTCATCATAATTACTCACCCCTTTTTACGTGAATGTTCATTTCATTACATGCCAATGCACTTGGCCTTTTAGTGTGTTTCACACCTTACTTAACCTCCCGGGGTCACATCATTTCATCACATGCATCTTAGGTTCACTTACTTTTAACGTACGCTGGACTTATGAATCCATACGTACAAGCCATGAGGCTTCACTCATAATTCATCTAAATGACTTATACTTACACATGATTATGTGGTACAAGACTTATGCATCTTGTAAGTATGCCAAGGTCTCAATTTTGATTCCCATAGGCAGCATTCATTAATTAATTAATCAGTAAGACTTATGTGTCAATACGGAATTGGGCAAGGGAACCCTATTTCAAATCCCTTGTATAACACATAGTTAGTTTTCTTTATAATTTTTGTTGATATAGAATTCCTTGCTAAGGAACCCGAGATCAATTCCCCACATCTACATTTCCTTTCTTTCTTTTCTTGATTTTCTCTTAAACATTTCGTCCTGGGGACCCAAGATCGAATCCGCACGCCCACATTCTTTTTATTTTCTTTCTTTACTTAATTCTTCCATTTAGACCAAAAGGGTGTGGGATCGATTCCCTACAACCTCACCTTATTTTTATTTGTATTTTCTCCTTACTTTCTCATTCGGCCAAGAGGTTGTGGGTTCGATCCCCACATACCTCATTTTATTTTATTTTAATTGTATCTTCCTATTATCTTGTTTGACCGAGAGGTTGTGGGTTCGAACCCCACACGCCTCATTTCATTTTTCTTTAATTTTTCTCCTAACTCTTCACTTGAGCCTTACCCCATTTCGAATCCCCCTTACCTCATTTTTTATTATTGGATTTTTTTATAACTTGTATATGGTGAGGTCTTGGGTTCAATCCCCAATGACCTCATGCCTTTTAATTTTTTTTAAAAAAACTCAATTTTTTATAGTAAGTTGTCCGAACCAAATTTCCAAAATGCTGGAAATTTGTTGACCTTTTTGCAGTCCATTTTCTCAACCTTTTAAACGCTAGATTTAGGACAATTTCCGTGTAGCATCTAGTGCATCTTTAGGTGCGTTTTCATTGTTACTTTTGATCAAGATTTTCACTCAATTCAGCAACATTACACTCACAAGAACATCACGGTTTTAACATATTCAAACACGTAAAATACAATAATTTAACCTGTCAAATTTCATGCTTCTAACCGAGACCAAAATTACAGTAAACACATGCACCCACAAGTTAACATATTACACATTTTTTGGAAATGCTTTGTCATTTCTCACATAATTTTCGAACACACGTACAAACACATAATCACAATCAGCCCTAAAATCATCTACCAGAAGTCATACCAACGCATGCATCGATTCTTTCAGAGGATCTAATGACAGGGGTATGCAACGGGGACAACATTAGTTTTCGATTGTGAATAGACTGAACCTTAGGGGTCTCTTGGGAAAGGGACCAAGATTGAAGAAAACCCATACATTAAGTCGTTCAAAGATGTTCTTACGTGCTGCCAAAAAACCCCAACTAAGCCAACGTCTCACCACCGAAATTATAAGCACAATCCGTCAAGAATTTGTTTTTTTCTTTTCATTTTGAAGCTTATTTTTCTTTTGAGTTTGAGCGTTCAAGTTCTTGAGTGTGGATGAACTCTTCTTTTTGTTCTTTTTTTTAGATTTTACAGAATGTTGATCGTGAAGTGAGAGAGGAGTAGATAGAAATGTGAGTTAGTGTTAGCTTAGGATTAGGAGATTATGTGGAGACTTAGTCAAATTAGGACTTCTCTTAATTATTTAAAAATCTGATTGTTTTCAAAGGCTAAGTGAAATGACCACCATGCCCCTACAAAATCAGGTAATAAACATCAATTAAATCCACCTAAATGTCGCTTCCACCAAGGCTCGAACCTGGGTGAATCCTCCATCGTGAAATGGGTCATTCTGGGTCGACCCGACCCAAACCATTCCTCTAATTAAATTAATTAATAATTAATTAATTATTTAGGGTAATTACAATACTACCCTAGCTTGGAAAAGATCATTTTACCCTAGACCCTCCAAACTAAATTACCCCTTTTAAGTCTGGTAAAACTCATCCGGTGAATTCTTCAATTCGGGTGCCCTACATGGTTGGTTCTCACATTGCATAGCTCAACTAACTGACAAGTTGGTTGGCTTGGCTAGTGCATAGGTTCTGAGGTCTGGTTCTACGTGCAATAAGTAGTGTGAACCCGGTCTAATCCAGGCATTCTAGTACGTTTAAGAATTACTTAGCATAGTCATTTTCTGGTTTATAAAGTTACGGTTAGGTTAGGGTAAGGTTAGGTTAGGGTAAGGTTTGGGTTAGGGATAGGGTTAGGGTTTAGGTGTTTTAGGTTTTAAGGTTTGTGGTTTAGGATTGAGGTTTAAAATCTATGGTTTAGTGTTTAATGATGGGGTTTTTGTATTTTGGGCTGGGGTTTAGGGTTTATGGTAGGGTTAGGGTCAGGTTAATGTTAGGGTTAGGGTTAGGGTTTAGGTTGATTTTTAGGTTTTAGAGTTTGGGGTTAAGGATTTGAGTTGTAATATATATGGTTTGGTGTTGAATGTTAGAATTTTTGTATTTTGGGCTTTGGGATTAGGGTTAGGGTAAGGGTTAGGGTTAAGGATAGAGTTACGGTTAGGGTTCGTGTTAGGGATATGGTTAGGGTTAGGTTTAGGTTTTTTTAAGGTTTTAGGTTTTGGGGTTTAGGATTTTTAAATAATTTTTGTTTAGTGTTTAATGTTGGGTTTTGGTATTTTGGCTTGGTGTTTAGGGTTTTTCTTGCATGCAGGTTTTAACAGGAGATTCATCAAAGATTTCTCGAAAATTGCAATCCATTGTGCAAACTGTTGAGAAAGATTGTAGTTTCTTGATGAATCCTGTCTGAAAGCATTCGGCGGATCTCAAAGAAAAACTGGTATCTGCACCTATCATTATTCTCCAAGATTGGAACAGTCCATTTGAGGTAAGTGTGTGATGGCGAGTGGGTTGCCCTTGGTGTGGTATTGGGACAAAAATCTTCATCCATTTACTATGCTAGTAAGCCCTCATGAAGCTCGAAAAACTATACAGTCACTGAACAAGACAGCTCCTTGCCGTAGTATTTGCTTTTGAAAAATTTCGCTCCTATTTGCTGGCACTAGAGTGCATAGTGCATACTGACCATTCAGCCTGAGATATTTGATGGCGAAGAAGGACGCGAAACAAGGTTGATTCGTTGGGTATTACTATGCAATTAATTTGACTTTGAGGTAACGGATAGAAAAGGGACCGAAAATCAAGTTGCTGATCACTTGTCCCGTTTATGAAGAATGAAGCTATGAGAGTTGGGGGATAAGACTGATATTGGAATAGACACAATTCTCCGATGAGCATGTATTTGGCTGCTTCACAAGCCTGATTCCGTGGTTTGCAGATTTGCCAAATTACCTAGCTAGTGATCTTGTTCCATCGGACTTGTCTTTTCATCAAAGAAAAAAGTTCATGTACGATGTGAAGAAATTTCTTTTGGGATGAACATACTTATACACGAGTTTGTGCCGACGGCTTATTCGGCGTTGTGTGCCCAGAAGTCGAGATGTTGAGTATTTTAGAGGCATGCGCATTCCTCACCTTTGGTGGACATTCATAGTGGTGTCCGGACTGCTCACAAGATCCTACAAAGTTGGTTACTATTGGCCAACTATTTCATCAAGCATGCTCATGAGTTCGCCAAAGCATGTGATAGATGCAAAGAGAGATGGCGGGCATAATCAAGAAAGCAAGAGCTCCTCTAACCCCATTCTTGTAATTGGAGTTATTTGATGTTTGGGGGTATTGATTTTATGGTCCGTTTATGAGTTCTATGAATGAAGTAATTTTAGTAGCAGTGTTTATGTGAATCCAAGGTGGTGGAAGCTATCGCCCTCGCAAACACTGAAGGAAAGATTGTCACTCATTCTTTGGAAAAAAATAATTTTCTGCGATTTGGACCACGGGGCATTATTAAGTGATGGGTGCCCACTTTTCAACAAAATGTTCAGGGATTATTGGAGAAAATATGGGGTTGCCATAATTGTGGCCACTCCTTACCATCCTACAAACTAGTGGGCAAGTTGAAGTTCAAATAGGGAAATCAAACAGATTTTCGAAACAGTGAATGTAGTGAACAGATTGGTCAAGGAGGCTTGATTGATGGCTCTTTGGCCTTAACCGGACGCGTATAAGACTCCCATAGGTATGTCCCCATACCAAACATAGTATATGGAACATGTCATCTTCCGGTTGAATTGAAACATAAAAGCCATGTGGGCTATGAAGAAGCTAAAAATTGGACTGAACGAGCGAAGCTGCCAGACAACGATTAAATGGTTAACATGAACTCGATGAATTTTCGCTTAAGGCTTATGAAAGCTCAGGCCCTCTACAAAGAGAAGATGAAGAGGTGCCATGACCTAAATCAGAAACGAGAGTTTATGATTGGGGAGATTCGGTGCTTTTATTCAACTTCTAGATTGCGCTGTGTTCCGGGCAAGCTCAAAGTCTAAATGGACTGGACCTTTACTTGATCACTACCATTATTCCTCATGGAGCGTGGAGTTGGAAAACAAGGAAGGTGTGTGGTTTTAAGGTTGAACGGACAACGTCTCAAAATCTATATTGGTATGCAGAATCGGCGAATATGAGGTGGTTGAGGCATATCATCTTGATGAAAGTCTGAGTAATCAATGTGGCCTCATCCGTGCCGCGACGTTAAATCAGGCACTGGTTGGGAGGCAACCCAATATTATCATCTAATCACGTTTATAGTTTTTTTGTTGTTTTTCTCTTCTAGTAACAGTAGCATTTTTTCTATTAATGGGTTGTAAATTTTCAGGTAAGCACATCTACAGGAAGTACTTCGCAGGACAAGTTACTCTACATCAGTCACTGACTGGTTACATCGACGGGTCCCGTCACGCTGTGACGGACCGTCCGCAATGACTCCGTCCTGCAGGTACGCTCTCTTGTAATTTTGAAGAACTAGGTTCACAGGTGACGGAACCGGTGACGGACCAGATCGGGTTTCGTCCACGCCATTACCCGCGGCTACCCGACCCGACCCGGCTTGAGAATTTTAAAAGTTTTAAAAAACGTTTTAAAACCCCCCCCCTTCATTATCAGTTTCACTTAATCTTCCCTCCATTTTCTCCCCTTCCAAACTTACTCTCTTCCCAAATTCCCCATCTTCTCCCATTTTTCATGCCCAAAACTTTCCTCTTGTCGGAATCTGCTGCAGTGATTCTTAGTCTTCTAACTTGAGTGCATCAATTGTGCATTGTTGTCTCTCTTCCAAGGTAAGTATTCCTGAAACTCTACCCTTTACTATTATTTGGTTGTTTACTATTTTTTCCCTGTTGATTGCATATGGGTTTCTATTTTTGCCTAGATATTAATCTAACTTAAGGTCTTTTAATTCCACAACTGCCTGGGACAATACTAGAGAAATGGGCTTTAAACTTGCAAATTTGATAGGGCTTTAACTGTCATTAGAGCTTCTAATCTGTATTAGAATACATTGTTGGTTGTCATTCCCTGACTCCCACATGGGGTAAATTGGCACCCTCAGTTCTGTCTCTGTTTAACACACGACAACTCGATGACGGACCTGTCATAAACCCATGACGGTCCCGTCATAGCACAAACCGTCGTACGGTCAGAGACCCGCTGTCCTAGGTGCTCTCAACACTTTTTTCTAAGTAGTCCACTGACGTACACATGTGACGGACCGTCATACCCATGACGGTCCGTCAATGTACAACCGTCGTGACGGACACGAGACCCCGTTCCTAAGGGTCTCACACACTTTTTCTAAGTGTCCACTGACGGACCACATGTGACGGACGCGTCAACCCACGACGGTCCGTCCTGCACCAACCGTCGTGCCGGTCAGAGACCCCTGTCCTAAGGGTCTCAAACAACTTTTTCTAAGTGTCCACATGACGGACACATGTGACAGGACAGTCAACCCATGATGGTCCACCTGCACAAACGTCGTGACGGCAGAGACCCCTGTCCTAAGGTCTCAACACTTTTTCTAAAGTTGTCCACTGACGGACACATGTAGACCGACCGTCATGGGTATGACGGTCCGTTCCTGCACAACCGTCGTGACTGTCAGAGACCCCTGTCCTAAGGGTCTCAACACTTTTTCGTAAGTGTCCACTGACGGACACATGTGACGACCGTCATACCCATGAGGTCCGTCCCTGGCACAACCGTCGTGACGGTCAGAGACCCCTGTCCTAAGGGTCTCAACACTTTTTTCTAAGTGTCCACTGACGGACACATGTGACGGACCGTCATACCAGTGACGGTCCATACGTGCATTAAACGTCGTATCAGGTGCAGAGACTTTCCCTCTGATACTTTATGTTGCCAGTATATTACATGACGGATGCATGACGGTCCATCATACGCATCGACGGTCTCACCAGGTCCGTCGTGCCCTACGCTACTTCAGAGTTGTTATTCACTGCTTGAGTTTCTGTGTATTATTGTCTCATTTTTATTTTCTTTTTGTGCATGTTTCATCTTCACAATAATAATGTGATTCGTTACAGGTACTACCGTAGTCCATGGCCACCTAAATAAGATCGTGTTTACGACAACGTTGGGCGTTCAAAATCTGTCGCCCCGATCTGCCCGATGGTGATGGCTCGTGATGATGAGCATGATCCAGAATACGTGGCCCCAGCACTGCTACTCCGCACGAGATCCACGTATTCCGTAGTCACCGCCCAAGAATGGGTGGCGCCCGGCGTAGTCACTGCCTCCCAGTCTGATGAGGAAGCGCAACTGCCGGCACTCCCTTCTTGGTTAGGCTGCCCAAGACGGAAGGAGCATATGGCTCCTTAGGAGTTTCGTGGTCAGAGGAAGCCTCAGCGTCTGTAGAAGCCTACCTGCCCCTGCTCCACAGCTACACAGTCTGCCTTCAGATGATGAGGCTGAAGCACCACCGACTGCCACCACTGGCTCACCAACAGGAGTCCCTCCGTCCCCGGTTGACGATCAGCCCACCTGGTGGTGTGTAGACGGGCAATACAAAGTATACTTAGACGCCAAGGTTCTCAATGAAAAAGGCGTCATGAAAAAGCACGGACTCTTAACACTGAGAGGCGGGATCTCACGGAGAAGTCTCCCCAACACCCTCTTCACCATGATGAACCCATGCTCACTTCACCAAAACAGATTTAGCCTTGCATGGGCTTTGTGATCTTGAATTCTATTGATTAAATTATGATTCTATTTATGTGGATATGGTCGTATATGCTGTTATTTACAATGAATTTATGTGAATGGATGTTTGAAGATCCATGAGGATCAATGTATGAAGAATTGAGCATTGTTTAGCCTAGTTCTAATAGTGTCACTGTTAACATTGGCTTCCTTATGATCATAAAGTGAATTTCGATTAAGTTTGGTTCTTGTACTACTGTTTTAGGTTAAATACCATGTGAATTGTGGATATAATCATGTATGACCAGTAGAGAAGATTTGTTTGAATAATCTAGGTCTTCTTGTCTATGGAGTTTGTAACTGTTGTGCTATCGTGACGTTAGGTTTTAGTTTCTATAAGGAATTGATCATGGGTTAATGTCTATAGCTACTAGCTATAATGAAATATGAGGAGGAATTATATGTAATTAAAACAATATGGGTCAATTCATGATAGGTTGAATATGGCATTAATCCTATTACACTTACCTTCCCATGAATTGCTTATATAAGCATCTTGTAATCGACTAATGGCAAAGTGTGTAGTGTCTCAATAGATTTTGATTTCATTGATACTGCCTTAAGAGTGATATGATTCTGAAATATGACCTATATCCTTATGAATGAAATTGGTTAATGATCTATGTCCTTCTACTTTCCTAGTATGTGGATGTGTTTGTAATTTGTTATTGGTATATTTTGTAGCAACTTGTACATGGTTTCTTATATGTTTAAGTACCAATTTAGCTACTGCCATATATATGAATTATTGATAAACAAGGTGTATTGATAAATGAGGATCAAAGGTTGAGGAGTTGGTAGAATGCCTATTTCCTCTACTCTCTACTTCTTCTATTTCTTTATAGAAATGTGTGATGAAGCTTGTATGACATTCTGTGGTATGGTCAACTTATGGTGGCTCGGTGTTTACTTTATTGTCATTATATATGTGTTGACCATGCGCTTGAAGGCAAATTGATGAATTATGACATGGTGCTTAGATGATACTATGAGAAAGCTTTATGCCTACTTCTATTTGAGTTGTGATCTAGGTTGTTATGGATATGTGTATAAAGCCATGTGTATATTTCATGTTAGGGTAAATTGTAGGTGCTTCCATTGATGTGTTTAAAAGGAGTTAATAATCCCTTACCTATGTACCCCTATTGTGAAGCAGTGAATACAAAAGTAGGAGTCTATTAAGTGTATTAGGAAGTTGGCATTTGATCTCCTATGTTTATTGTGTGGTTGTGTGGCCCTATGCTTGATAAGAAGTTTATGATCTAAAGAGGGTGGATGCTTCAATGTGTTTTGATAGCCATTATGTGACATGTGACCAATGTAAACACACACACTCACTTTACATGGCATGTTACAAGTAGTATAGGTCATTGTGTCTAAATGAATGGTATGTTCTTCATATTCACTAGTGTCTACTACGTATGTGTATGTAAGTGATGTTATGAAAGTATGATTTCATATTTCCGCTTACTAGGTTGTCTTGATAGGTGATACTAGTATGGTCAAGGGTATGGACCTTGTCTATGCATTTGCAAGCATGTTTAACCTTGTTAGGATAGTTCCTAGTTTGGTATTTATGTACTATGAAAGATGAATATATGAACAGTGTTATGAATATGTTATAATGAATATGATGAAGTATGAATGTGCATAGTGTCTTAGAGGAATTTATATGAAAGTGATTGCTTATTATAGATATACATATTAGACATCATGCATTGATATAATGAACTGTGTTGATATTAATGTGTTATGTGAAAGGTTTGCTCACATATAAGTATACACTCACACACATGAATGATGATCCTAGTTAATGGAGGGGAATTTAGAGGGGTACGCCCTAAAATACTCCAAAGCTAAGATAGATCTAGAATATGCTATAAGCATATTGAGGGATGAATATTCTAAAGCGTTATGTTTTATAAATAAATGTAATAAAGGCTTTTCCCATAAAAGGGAACTTGAGCTTAGACCGAGTTGAACTTGACAAGGGAGATGATGACTTGTGTCAATAAAAGGAAGATTCATCCTAAAGTTGCCCGTGTAATTTAACTCCCTTGCTTATGGGATGATGCATAAAAAGGGATTCCCATGAGGAGAGTCCCAAATTACACATGGTATGAATAGGGGATATCTACCTCTTAGTTTCTTGAACTATGTTGTCACATGGATACTATCTAGTGGATTTCCACTTAGAAAGCTAATGTTATAATGGGTTCTCCCTTGGCCGGTAGACCACCCTCCTCGGCGTAAGGCTTTTGGTGACACCGATCATTAGCATCACTATGCTCTATGTCGGTTGAGTTATGAGTTCCCTAAAAGGTAAATGGACAATGGAGTAAATGAATAGGATCCTAACTAGGATACTTAAGGTAAGTTACTTTAGGGATAGGTGGAATAGTAATGAACGCCATCTAGACTTGCACAAAGTGACTCCTATAGGAATCTTAGGAAGGGTGACCTAATGCATATGATTATGTATGTGTCCTTTATGCATGATGTTGATCTTGTTAAGTATATGATTAAGGTCTTACCTTAACATAAAATGAAGTTGTCTTCTCTTACTATGTTGATATATGATTTTGGATGTAAAGGTTTGTGGTCTCATGATAGGGTGTACTAAGTATGTGTGAGGTTATGGGAACTTACATATGCATTGCACTAGTAGACTTGAGATTGGGGCATGAGTTTAATGTTCATACGGTTGTCATATGAAGTTAAATTTATTATGATTGCCATATTTACTAGGAGTTCTTGTAATGTCTTTTAGTCTTCTGCTTAACTATGTCTATGTTGTCTATACTTCTATGATGGTATGGTTGTCTTATATAGATGATAAGTACGTTTTCCTGTGGCCTTAAGGTGATGCATGCACCAAGTATCACATAAAGCGTTAATTGGAAAGTAATGAATAAAGGAGAAAAGAGTTCCACTGTAAAGGATAATTGGAGTTCACTGTAAAGTGACCTCAAAATTTGGACTTAAATTCTTAAGTGCTTTTCTATGATGTTGGCCTTTGATTGTGTTTTCTATTGAAGTAATGAAAATGTATAAAATGCTATTTATAAAGGTTTTATGTGATGTTACTCAAAATAGCATGAAGTATGATTTCAAAGAAAATGTCTCTTTTAAATGTATGTTTTGCATGGATGTCATAACTTAGTACATTCTGCTGCTAATCCATTTCTTCTTTAGTTTTTAAGCACAAAGTTTTAGGTCATGGATGCTTAATGAATGTCTGAATGGTGAGAGCTTGATTAGATGATTCCCAAACTTAATGAAGGAAATCCTTTAAAGTTCAAGGATGTACCTACTTATGTCTTTAATTGTAAAGTCTTTAATATTGCATAGTATGTTAATGTGTCTTATGGGCCGTGTCCCTAATATACTCTAAAAGTTATTAGTCTAGAGATGTGCTTAAGAGACTTAAGGTCTATAAATGTATTTGGGCTATGTTTTATACAATATGATTTGAAAGTTCTAGCATTATGAATGTGTTATCGAAAAGTTTAATTTTCTGCTAATTTACTAATGTTAATGCGTATGAATGATAAACTAGGCTTGTATAAGGACCTCGAGAGGTCCGGGGAGATGTACGCCATGTTACTTTAGGGGGTTCCCCCGCATGTGGACAGTTAGGTCTGTTAGGGTTAGGTTTAATTTTTTTGTTTGGTTTTAATGGTTTGTTTTCGGATTTAGGTTAAAATCTATGGTTTAGGTTTTAATATTTGGTTTCATATATAGGACTAGTTTTAGTTTTTTTAGACTTACGATTTAAGGTTTGGGTTGAAGGTTAGGATTAGGTTAGGGTGTTGGTTTGTTTCTAGGTTTTGTGGTTCAGGTTTAGGATTTAGGTTCAAATCTTAATTTAATATTTAATGTTTGGTTTTTGTATTTTGGGCTTAGGGTTTCGGGGTTGATGGTTTAGGGTTAGGATTAGGGTTAAGGTAAGGTCAAGCTACGGTATATTTTTTTTTTTAGGTTTTTGGGTTTAGGGTTTAGGATTTGAGGTTTTAATATCAATGTTTAGTGATTAATGCTTGGGGTTTTAAAGTTTATGGTTAAGTTGTTAGGGTTAGGTTAATGTTTAGACTTAGGTTGGGTTTTAGTTTGTTTTAGGTTTTAGGTAGGTTAAGGATTTAAAGTTATAATATTTATTGTTTAGTGTTTAATGTTAGGGATTTGGTTATTGGTATAGCTTTGCTTTAGGGCTTAGGGTTAAGTTAGGGTTAGGTTAGGGAGGATAGTGTTTGGGTTAGGCTTTATATTTTTTTTAGGTTAAGGTTTTGGGGTTTAGGATTTTTTGTTTAAAATCCTATGATTTAGTTTTTAATGTTTGGATTTTTGTATTTTTGGGATTAGGTTTCGGGTTATTGGTTTAGGGTTAGGTTTTAGGGTTAAGGATAGGGTTTAGTTTTTGGTTAGTTAGGGTAGGTAGGTTAAGGTTAGGGTTTAGGGTGGATTTGGGTTTGGGTTACGATTAGGTTAGGGTTTAGGTTTGTTATAGGTTTTAGGGTTTGTGGGTTAGGATTTGAGGTTTTAAAATCTATATTTTAGTGCTTTAATGTATGGTTTTGTTATTTTGGACTTAGGGTTCTTTTGGACTTTTTTTTGGACAGACGATTTAGGGTTACGGTTTAGAGGTAGGTTATGGTATAGGGTTAATTGGGTTAGCTATTGTTTGGTTGGGGTTAGGGTTATAGTTAGTGTTTTTGTAGGTTTTAGGATTTGTGTTTAGATTTGAGGTTTAAAATCTAGTTTTTGTGTTTAATGATTGGTTTTGTATTTTGGACTTAGGGTTTTTTTGGACTTAGGGTTTAGGGTTTAAGGTTTTGAGTTAGGGATAGGGTTAGGATTTAGGGTAAGGGTGTAGGGATTTTTTAGGTTTTATGGTTCAGGTTAAGCATGTAAGGTTTTAAAATCTATGGTTTTAAAATACTTAAATGTTTTGGTTTTGGTATTTTTCGGCTTAGGGTTTGGTTTATGATTTAGGGTTAGGGTTAGTGGTTAAAGATCAGTATAACTATTAAGGGTAAGGTTTTCGTATTTTTTTAAGTTTTTTGGGTCTTTAGCAAGGCTCCAATCAGGAGAATTGGCGCCAAGGTCAAGGAAATCAAGGTCGGAACTATGGTAACTACAACCGCGAGGGTAATTATGTTCGTGATGGAAATTACAACCGCGACAACAACTTCAACAGGGGTAACTATGGTAACAGAAATGAGAGGAGTGGGCCCTATGTTCCTCCTCAAAATCGTGAAGTTGCTCCTAGGGATGGTGGAGGTAGTATGGCGCGAGTTGAGGATATGTTGCACAAGATGATGAGGAGGTTCGATGCTAGTGATGAGCACACCAAAGAGTTAAGGAGTGATGTAGCAGGTATTGGACAGAAAGTTGATACACATGCCATATCAATCAAGCAGCTTGAATTGCAAATGGCTCAATTATCTGCAACTGTGAACACACGGCAACCGGGCACTCTTCCTAGCAACACTGTCCAAAATCCGAAAAATGATGGACACTGTATGGCAATTACTACTCGTGGTGGTAAACAAACTATTGACCCACCTATGCCGTCTATTGTGGAAAAGGTGATGAAAGATAATGATGAAGTGGTAGAGGTTAGTGATGAAGTAGAAGATAACACTGAGAAAGTTGCTGAAGTGCCTAAAAAGGTAACTCCCATGCCTAGACCTCCACCCCCCTTTCCTCAAAGATTAGTGAAAAAGACCGAGGATGGCAAATATCGGCGTTTTATAACAATGTTGAAGCAACTTTCTATCAATGTTCCTTTGGTAGAAGCTCTTGAACAAATGCCCGGTTATGCCAAGTTTATGAAAGATTTGGTTACAAAGAAAAGATCGGTCACTTTTGAGGATGATGACAGAATGCAGCATTGTAGTGCTATTGCTACAAGGTCTTTAGTGCAAAAGAAAGAAGATCCGGGTGCATTTACTATTCCTTGTACAATCGGGTTATTACATTTTGCGAAAGCATTATGTGATCTGGGGGCAAGCATAAATCTCATGCCCCTCTCGATTTACAAGAAGTTGGGTTTGGGTGACCCAAAGCCCACTGCGATGCGGCTACTGATGGCCGATCGAACAGTAAAAAGGCCTATAGGGATACTCCATGATGTGCTAGTAAAAGTGGAGTCGTTCATATTTCCAGCAGATTTTGTCATTCTTGATTGTGAAGTCGATTTTGAGGTGCCTATTATTCTTGGGAGGCCATTCCTATCTACGGGTAGAGCTTTAGTTGATATGGAAAAAGGGCAGATGAAATTTCGGTTGAACAATGAAGAAGTGACTTTCAACATTTGTAGGTCCATGCGGCAGAGTGGTGAGCTCCAATCGGTATCTGCCATATCCTACAAAGTTGGTGAATCATCCAGACACAAATAGAAGAACGACTAGGTGTAGAAGCACTGGCGGCAGTGATAATGAATCTTGATAATGAAGGCATTGAAGAATATATGTCATTAGTCGCTGCCCTTGATCGTGGTAATGTTCCGGTTTAAACCGAAGAAATATGAGCTAGACATGAAGAATCGCGAGTCTCCACCCGCTAAACCATCCATTGAGGAGGCTCCAAAGCTAGAACTAAAAGCTCTCCCACCTCATCTAAGGTATGAATTCTTAGGAAACCGGTGACACATTACCGGTAATCATTTGCATCAGATCTAAATGAACAACAAGTTGAGAGTTTGGTCAAAGTGCTAAAAAGGTTCAAAAGAGCTATTGGGTGGACCATTGCGGACATTATTGGGATCCCTCCTGGTATTTGTTCTCATAAAATCCAACTCATGCCCGATCATAAGCCAAGTATTGAGCACCAGAGACGCTTAAATCCACCTATGCAAGAGGTCGTGAAGAAGGAAATCATAAAGTGGTTGGATGCAGGAGTAATTTATCCAATCGCCGATAGTAGTTGGGTATGCCCTGTTCAGTGTGTACCTAAGAAAGGGGGAATGACTGTGGTCCCCAATGAAAAAAATGAACTGTTCCAATGAGGCCGGTGACTGGATGGAGGGTGTGTATGGATTACCGGAAATTAAATGCATGGACCGAAAAGGACCATTTTCCCATGCCCTTCATGGATCAGATGTTGGATAGACTCGCCGGAAAAGGGTGGTACTGTTTTCTTGATGGTTATTCAGGGTATAATCAGATCTCTATTGCACCAGAAGATCAAGAGAAGACCACTTTTACTTGTCCATATGGGACCTTTGCGTTCAAGAGAATGCCGTTTGGGTTGTGCAATGCACCCGCCACATTTCAGAGATGTATGATGTCTATATTCTCCGACATGGTGGAAGATACTATTGAGGTCTTTATGGATGATTTTTCAGTGGTTGGTGAATCTTTCGAGCAATGTTTGAGCCATTTGTCTGAGGTTCTTAAGAGATGTGAAGATTGCAATTTAGTTCTCAATTGGGAAAAATGCCACTTCATGGTCAAAGAAGGTATTGTTTTGGGCCATCGTATTTCAGAAAAGGGCATAGAAGTTGATCGAGCCAAAGTCGAGGTGATAGAGAAACTTCCTCCACCTATCTCTGCAAAAGGTGTGAGAAGCTTTCTTGGGCATGCAGGTTTTTACAGGAGATTCATCAAAGATTTCTCGAAAATTGCACATCCATTGTGCAAACTGTTGGAGAAAGATTGTAAATTTTCTTTTGATGAATCCTGTCTGAAAGCATTCGGCGATCTCAAAGAAAAACTGGTATCTGCACCTATCATTATTTCTCCGGATTGGAACAGTCCATTTGAGGTAATGTGTGATGCGAGTGGGGTTGCCCTTGGTGTAGTATTGGGACAAAATCCTTCATCCCATTTACTATGCTAGTAAAGCCCTCAATGAAGCTCAGAAGAACTATACAGTCACTGAACAAGAGCTCCTTGCCGTAGTATTTGCTTTTGAAAAATTTCGCTCCTATTTGCTAGGCACTAGAGTCATAGTGCATACTGACCATTCAGCCCTGAGATATTTGATGGCGAAGAAGGACGCGAAACCAAGGTTGATTCGTTGGGTATTACTACTGCAAGAATTTGACTTTGAGGTAAGGGATAGAAAAGGGACCGAAAATCAAGTTGCTGATCACTTGTCCCGTTTAGAAGATGAAGCTATGAGAGAGTTGGGGGATAAGACTGATATTGATGACACATTCCCCGATGAGCATGTATTGGCTGCTTCACAAGACCTGATTCCGTGGTTTGCAGATTTTGCAAACTACCTAGCTAGTGATCTTGTTCCATCGGACTTGTCTTTTCATCAAAGAAAAAAGTTCATGTACGATGTGAAGAAATTCTTTTGGGATGAACCATACTTATACAGGAGTTGTGCCGACGGGCTTATTCGGCGTTGTGTGCCAGAAGTCGAGATGTTGAGTATTTTAGAGGCATGCCATTCCTCACCCTTTGGTGGACATCATAGTGGTGTCCGGACTGCTCACAAGATCTTACAAAGTGGTTACTATTGGCCAACTATTCATCAAGATGCTCATGAGTTCGCCAAAGCATGTGATAGATGTCAAAGAGATGGCGGCATATCAAGAAAGCAAGAGCTCCCTCTAAACCCCATTCTTGTAATTGAGTTATTTGATGTTTGGGGTATTGACTTTATGGGTCCGTTTGTGAGTTCTCATGGAATGAAGTATATTTTAGTAGCAGTGGATTATGTATCCAAGTGGGTGGAAGCTATCGCCCTCGCAAACAATGAAGGGAAGAGTGTCACTGCATTCTTGAAAAAGAATATATTTTCTCGATTTGGTACCCCACGGGCAATTATTAGTGATGGGGGATCCCACTTTTGCAACAAATTGTTCAAGGGATTATTGGAGAAATATGGGGTTCGCCATAATGTGGCCACTCCTTACCATCCTCAAACTAGTGGGCAAGTTGAAGTATCAAATAGGGAAATCAAACAGATTTTGTCGAAAACAGTGAATGCTAGTAGAACAGATTGGTCAAGGAGGCTTGATGATGCTCTTTGGGCTTACCGGACAGCGTATAAGACTCCCATAGGTATGTCCCCATACCAACTAGTATATGGGAAAGCATGTCATCTTCCGGTTGAATTAGAACATAAAGCCATGTGGGCTATGAAGAAGCTAAAAATGGACTGGAACGAAGCTGCAGAACAACGATTAAATGGGTTAAATGAACTCGATGAATTTCGCCTTAAGGCTTATGAAAGCTCAGCCCTCTACAAAGAGAAGATGAAGAGGTACCATGACCTAAAAATCGAGAAACGAGAGTTTATGATTGGGGATTCGGTGCTTTTATTCAACTCTAGATTGCGCTTGTTTCCGGGCAAGCTCAAGTCTAAATGGACTGGACCTTACTTGATCACCCAATTATTCCCTCATGGAGCGGTTGAGTTGGAAAACAAGGAAGGTGTGCGGTTTAAGGTGAACGGACAACGTCTCAAAATCTATATTGGTCATGCAGAATCGGCGAATGAGGTGGTTGAGGCATATCATCTTGATGAAGTCTGAGTAATCAAGTGGCCTCAGTCGTGCCGCGACGTTAAATCAGGCACTGGTTGGGAGGCAACCCAATAGTTATCATCTAATCACGTTTATAGTTTTTTGTTTGTTTTTCTCTTTCTAGTAACAGTAGCATTTTTCTATTAATGGGTTGTAAATTTTCAGGTAGCACATCTACAGGAAGTACTGCAGACAAGTTACTCTACATCAGTCACTGACGGATACATCGACGGTCCGTCACGCCTGTGACGGACCGTCGCATGACTCCGTCGTGCCAGGTACGCTCTCTTGTAATTTTGAAGAACTAGGGCACAGGTGACGGACCGTGTGACGGACCATCATCGGGGTTTCGTCACGCCATTACCCGGCTACCCGACCCGACCCGGCTTGAGAATTTTAAAAGTTTAAAACGTTTTAAACCCCCCCCCTTCATTATCAGTTTCACTTAATCTTCCCTCCATTTTCTCCCCTTCCAACTTACTCTCTTCCCAAATTCCCCATCTTCTCCCATTTTTCATCCCAAAACTTTCCCTCTTGGTCGGAATCTGCTGCAGTGATTCTTAGTCTTCTAACTTGAGTGCCATCAATTGTGCATTGTTGTCTCCTCTTCCAAGGTATGTATTCCTGAAACTCTACCCTTTACTATTTTTGGTTGTTTTACTATTTTTCCCTGTTGATTGCATATGGGTTTCTGTTTTTGCCTAGATATTATCTAACTTAGGTCTTTAATTCCACAAACTGCCTGGACAATACTAGAGAAATTAGGGCTTTAAACTTGCCAATTTGATAGGGCTTTAAACTTGTCCATTAGAGTTCTAATCTGTATTAGAACATTGTTGGGTTGTCATTTTGACTCACATGGGGTAAAATTGGCACCCCTCAGTTCTGTCTCTGTTTCACAGCACGACAACTCGATGACGGACCGTCATACCCATGACGGTCCGTCATGCACAACCGTCGTGACGGTCAGAGACCCCTGTCCTAGGGCTCTCAACACTTTTTCTAAGTGTCCACTGACGGACACATGTGACGGACCGTCATACCCATGACGGTCCGTCCTGTACAACCGTCGTGACGGAGAGACCCCTGTCCTAAGGGTCTCAACACTTTTTCTAAGTGTCCACTGACGGACACATGTGACGGACCGTCATACCCACGACGGTCCGTCCTGCACAACCGTCGTGCCGGTCAGAGACCCCTGTCCTAAGGGTCTCAACACTTTTTCTAAGTGTCCACTGACGGACACATGTGACGGACAGTCATACCCATGATGGTCCATCCTGCACAACCGTCGTGACGGTCAGAGACCCCTGTCCTAAGGGTCTCAACACTTTTTCTAAGTGTCCACTGACGGACACATGTGACGGACCGTCATGGGTATGACGGTCCGTCCTGCACAACCGTCGTGACTGTCAGAGACCCCTGTCCTAAGGGTCTCAACACTTTTTCTAAGTGTCCACTGACGGACACATGTGACGGACCGTCATACCCATGACGGTCCGTCCTGCACAACCGTCGTGACGGTCAGAGACCCCTGTCCTAAGGGTCTCAACACTTTTTCTAAGTGTCCACTGACGGACACATGTGACGGACCGTCATACCCATGACGGTCCATCGTGCATAAACGTCGTATCGGTCAGAGACTTTCCCTCTGATACTTTATGTTGCCAAGTATTACATGACGGACTGCATGACGGTCCATCATACGCACGACGGTCCGTCACCAGGTCCGTCGTGCCCTACTGCTACTTCAGAGTTGTTATCACTGCTTGAGTTTCTGTGTATTATTGTCTCATTTTTATTTCTTTTTGTGTCATGTTTCATCCTTCAAATACTAATGATGATTCGTTACAGGTACTACCTATCATGGCACCTAAATAAGATCGTGTTTACGCACGTGGGCGTTCAAAATCTGTCGCCCCGTCTGCCCGATTGGTGATAGGCTCTGATGATGAGCATGATCCAGAATACGTGCCCCCAGGCACTGCTACTCCAGCACGAGATCCACGTATACCGTGAGTCACGCCCAAGAAGGTGGCGCCCGGCGTAGTCACTGCCTCCCAGTCTGATGAGGAGCGCACACTGACCGGCACTCCTTCTGGGTTAGCTGCCCAAGACGAAGGAGCATATGGCTCCTTAGGAGTTTCGTGGTCAGAGGAAGCCTCAGCGTCTGTAGAAGCCTCTGCCCCTGCCACAGCTACACAGTCTGCTTCAGATGATGAGGCTGACAGCACCGACTCCACCACTGGCTCACCAACAGGAGTCCCTGCCCCGGTTGCCGATCAGCCCAACCGGTGGTGTGTAGACGGGCAATACAAAGTATACTTAGACGCCAAGGTTCTCAATGAAAAAGGCGTCATGACACGGACTCTTACACTGGAGAGGCGGGTCCTCACGGGAAGTCTCCCCACCACACCCTCTTCACCATGATGAACCCATGCTCCTTCACCAAAACGATTTAGCCTTGCATGGGATTTGTGAGCTTGTATTGCTATTTATTAAATTATGATTCTATTATGTTGATATGGTCGTATATGCTGTTATTTACATGAATTTATGTTGAATTGATGTTGAAGGATCCATGAGGATCAATGTATGAAGAATTGAGCATGTTTAGCCTAGTTTCTATAGTTCACTGTAACATTGGCTTCCTTATGATCTAAAGTGAATTTCGATTAAGTTGTGGTTCTTGTAGCTACTGTTTTAGGTTAATACCATGGTTGAATTGTGGATATAAATCATGTATGACCAAAGTAGAAGTATTTGTTTGAATTAATCTAGGTTCTTCTTGTCTATGGAGTTGTAACTTGTGATCTTGACGTTAGTTAGTTGCTATAGGAATTGATCATGGTTAATGTCTATAGCTACTGCCTATAATGAAATATGAGGAGGAATTATATGTAATTAATACAATATGGGTCAATTCATGATAGGTTGAATAGGATTAACCTATGTAAACTTACCTTCCATGAACTGCTTATATGAAGCATGCTTGTATCGACCTTAATGGCAAATTGTAGTAGTGTCTCATCTAGATTATGATTTCATTAGATACTGCCTTAGAGTGATATGATTCATGAAATATGACCTATAATCCATATGAATGAAATTGGTTAATGATCTATGTCCTTCTACTTTCCTAGTATGTGATGTGTTGTATTATGTTATGGTATATTCTTGTAGCAACTTGTACATGGTTTCTTATATGTTTAAAGTACATTTAGCTACTGCCATATATATGAATTATTGATAAACAAGGTGTATTGATAAATGAGGATCAAAGGTTGAGGAGTTGGTAAGAATGCCTATTTACCTCTACTCTTCTACTTCTCTATTCTTTATAGAAATGTTGATGAAGCCTTGTATGACATTCTGTGGTATGGTCCACTTATGGTGGCGGTGTTTACTTTATTGTCATTATATATGTGTTGACCATGGCCTTGAAGGCAAATTGATGAACTTATGAACATGTGCTTAAGATGATACTATGAGAAGCTTATGCCTACTTTCCTATTTGAGTTGTGATCTAGGTTGTATGGATATTGTATAAGCATGTGTATATTCATGTTAGGGTAAATTGTAGGTGCTTCCATTGATGTGTTAAAAGGGTTAATAATCCCTTACCTATGTACCCCTATGTGAATGCATGAATAGCACAAGTTAGGAGTCTTAAGTGTATTAGGAAGTTGGCTTGTCTCCTATGTTATTGTGTGTTGTGTGGCCTATGCTTGATGAAGTATTATGATCTAAGAGGGTGGATGCTTCAATGTGTTTTGATAGCCATTATGTGATCATGTTGACCAATGTACACACACACTCACTTTACATGCATGTTACAAGTAGTATAGGTCATTGTGTCTAAATGAATGGTAGTTCTCATATTCACTAGTGTCTACTACTATGTATGTTAAAGTGATGTTTATGAAAGTATGATTCATATTTCCCTTACTAGGTTGTCTTGATAGGTGTACTAGTATGGTCAAGGGTATGGGACCTTGTCTATGCATTGCACATGTGTACCTTGTTAGGATAGTTCCTAGGTTTGGTTTCTATGTATATGAAAGATGAATATATGAACATGTTATGAATATGATTATATGATATGATGAAGTATGAATGTGCATAGTGTCTAGAGGAATTTATATGAAAGGATTGCTTATATAGATATACATATAGACTCATGCATTGATATATGAACATGTGTGATATTATGTGTTATGTGAAAGGTTTGCTCACATATAAGTATACACTCACACACATGAATGATGATCTAGTTAATGGAGGGGAATTTAGAGGGGTACCCTAAAATACTCCAAAGCTAGATAGATGCTAGAATATGCTATAAGCATATGAGGGATGAATATTCTAAAGCTTATGTTTTATAAATAAATGTAATAAAGGCTTTTCCATAAAAGGGAACTTAGCTTAGCACCGAGTGAACTTGACAATGGGAGATGATGACTTGTCAATAAAAGGAAAGATTCATCCTAAAGTTGCCCGTGTAATGTTAACTCCCTTGCTTATGGGATATGTCATAAAAAGGGATTCCCATGAGGAGAGTCCCAAATTACCACATGGTATGAATAGGGATATCTACCTCTTAGTTCTTGAACTATGTTGTCACCATAGGATACTATCTAGTGGATTCCACTTAGAAAGCTATGTTTATAATGGGTTCTACCTTGGCCGGTAGACCACCTTCCATCGGCGTAAGGTTTGGTGACACCGGATTCCATGTTAGCATCACATGCTCTATGTCGGTTGAGGTTATAGTTCCCTAAAGGTAAAATGGACAATGGAAGTAAATGAATAGGATCCTAACTAGGAGTACTTAAGGTAAGTTACTTAGGATAGGTGGAAGTAATGAACCCATCTAGACATTGCACAAGTGACTCCTTAGGAAGTCTTAGGAAGGTGACCTAATGCATATGATTATGTATGTGTCCTTTATGCATGATGTTGATCTTGTTAAGTATATGATGAAGGTCTTACTTAACATAAATGAAGTTGTCTTCTCTTACTATGTTGATATATGATTTGGATGTAAAGGCTTGTGGTCTCATGATAGGTGTACTAAGTATGTGTGAGGTTATGGGAACTTACATATGCATTGCACTAGTAGACTTAGATTGGGGGCATGAGTTATGTTTCATACGGTTCAATATGAAGTAAATTATTATATGTGCATATTGACTAGGAGTTCATTGTAATGTCCTTTTAGTCTTTGCTTAACTATGTCTATGTTGTACTATACTTCTATGATGGTATGTGTTGTCTTATATAGATGATATGTACGTTTCCTTGTGGCCTTAAGGTGATGCATTGCACCAAGTATCACTAAAGGGTTAATTGGAAAGTAAATGAATAAAGGAGAAAAGAGTTCACTGTAAAGGAAATTGAGTTCACTGTAAAGTGACCTCAATTTGGACTTAAATTCTATAAGTGCTTTTCTATGATGTTTGGCCTTTGATTGTGTTTCTATGAAGTATGAAAATGATATAAATGCTATTTATAAAGGTTTTATGATGATTTACTCAAAATAGCATGAAGTATGATTTCAAAGAAAATGTCTCTTTTAAATGTATGTTTTTGCATGGATGTCATACTTAGTACATTCTTGTGCTAATCCCATTCTTCTTTAGTTTTTACACAAAGTTTAGGTCATGGATGCTTAATGAATGTCTTGAATGGTGAAGAGCTTGATAGATGATTCCCAAACTTAATGAAAGGAAATCCTTAAAGTTCAAGGATGACCTACTTATGTCTTTAATGTAAAGTCTTTAAATATTGCATAGTTAATGCATAGTCTAAGATGGCTAAGAGACTTAAGGTCTATAAATGTATTACGGCTTATGTTTTATACATATATGATTTGAAGTTTCTAGCATATGATGTGTTATGAAAAGTTTTAAATTTTCTGCTAAATTTACTATGTTAATGCGATGAATGATAACTATGGGCTTGTATAAGACCTCCGAGAGGTCGAGTACGCCATGTTACTTCTAGGGGGTTCCCCCGATGTGACAGTTAGGGTCTGGGTTAGGGTTAGGGTTTAATTTTTTTTTGGTTTTATGGTTTGTTTTTCGGATTTGAGGTTTAAAATCTATGTTTAGTGTTTAATTTTGGGTTTTCGTATATAGGACTTAGTTTTTTTTTAGACTTACGATTTAAGGTTTGGGTTGAAGGTTAGGATTAGGGTTAGGGTGTTGGTTGTTTTCTAGGTTTTGTGGTTCAGGTTTAGCATTTGAGGTTCAAAATCTATAATTTAATATTTAATGTTTTGGTTTTGTATTTTGGGATTAGGGTTTCGGGTTGATGGTTTAGGGTTAGGATTATGGTTAAGGTAAGGGTCAAGGCTATTTTTTTTTTTTTTTTTTAGGTTTTTCGGTTTAGGGTTTAGGATTTGAGGTTTTAATATCAATGGTTTAGTGATTAATCTTGGGGCTTAAAGTTTATGTAAGGTTAGGGTTAGGGTTAATGTTAGACTTAGGGTTAGGGTTTAGTTTTTTTTTTAGGTTTTAGGGTTAGGGTTAAGGATTTGAGTTATAATATTTATTGTTTAGTGTTTAATGTTAGGGATTTGGTATTTTGAGCTTTGCTTTAGGGTTTAGGGTTAGGGTTAGGGTTAGGGTTAGGGTTAGGGATAGTGTTTGGGTTAGGCTTTATATTTTTTTTTAGGTTTAAGGTTTTGGGGTTTAGGATTTTTTGTTTAAAACCTATGATTTAGTTTTTAATGTTTGGATTTTTTGTATTTTGGATTAGGTTTCGGGTTATTGGTTTAGGGTTAGGTTTAGGGTTAAGGATAGGGTTTAGTTTTTGGTTAGGTTAGGGTTAGGGTTAGGGTTAAGGTTAGGGTTACGGTTTGGATTTGGGTTTGGGTTACGATTAGGGTTAGGGTTTAGGTTTGTTATAGGTTTTAGGGTTTGTGGTTTAAAATCTATATTTTAGTCTTTAATGTATGGTTTTCGTATTTTGGACTTAGGGTTTCTTTTTGGACTTTTTTTTTGGACTGACGATTTAGGGTTTAGGGTTTAGGGTAGGGTTATGGTTAGTGTTAATGTTAGGGTTAGCGTTATTGTTTGGTTGGGGTTAGGGTTAGAGTTTAGTTTTTTTGTAGGTTTTAGGATTTGTGGTTTAGGATTTGAGGTTTAAAATCTACGTTTGGTGTTTAATGATTGGGGTTTTTATTTTGGACTTAGGGTTTTTTTGGACTTAGGGTTTAGGGTTTAAGGTTAGGGTTAGGGATAGGGTTAGGATTAGGGTAAGGGTGTAGGGATTTTTTTAGGTTTTATGGTTTAGTTAAGCATTTAAGGTTTAAAATCTATGGTTTAATACTTAATGTTTTGTTTTGGTATTTTCGGCTTAGGGGTTTTGGTTTATGGTTTAGGTTAGGGTTAGGGTTAAGATCAGTGTAAGGCTTAGGGTAAGGGTTTTCGTATTTTTTTTTTTAAGGTTTTTGGGTTTAGGGTTTATGATTTGAGGTTTAATATCAATAATTTAGTCTTTAATGTTTGGGTTTTAGTATTTTGAGTTTGGAGTTTAGGGTTTATGGCAGGGTTAGGGTTCATGTTAGGCTTAGGGTTAGGGTTTAGGTTGTTTTTTAGGTTTTAGGGTTCGGGGTTAAGGATTTGAGTTGTAATATATGGTTTAGTGTTTAATGTTAGGGTTTTCGTATTTTTGGATTTGGGTTTAGGGTTTAGGGTTTAGGGTTAGGGTTAAGGATAGAGTTAGGGCTAGGGTTCGTGTTAGGGATAGGGTTAGGGTTAGTTTTAGGTTTTTTAAGGTTTTAGGTTTTGTGGTTTAGGATTTTTTCTTTAAAATATTTGGTTTAATGTTTAATGTTTGGGTTTTGGTATTTTGGGCTTGGTGTTTAGGGTTAGGGTTAGGGTTAATGTCACGATCGGGGTCTAGACCCTAGTTGAAACAGCGCTTTTGACCTCTCAGAGGTCGCATACAAGCCTACATACGTCATCATTACATCGTATAAGTTAATTTTAGCGGAAAATTTAAAACTTTTGTTTGCTTTGAAGTATACATAGACTTTAGTAAGAAATACCATATTTCATATCAGTTCACCACAACCATCAAATAATGAGAAATTAAATGAAGGAAATAGTTCATAACTGCATAAATATAAAGTTGCCAAAATGGCACCAATACAACGTCTGAAATAAGTAAGAAAGAAACACTAGTGGAACACTCTCCACTATCTCATGCCTACGTCTAAGCTAGAATATTAAAGATAAGCATCCTCAAAAGCATGAGGGACTACCAAATACGGATTACTGCTCCATGTCCGGATAGCTCCAACGTAGTCTCGTAAGATCTAGCGTCCACCTGCACCTGCACCTAAAAGTAGAGTATTGTATGGGATTAGTACACACTTGTACTAAGTATGGGTGTATGCAAGCGCACACCAAGGACATGCATGATTAAGAAGAGCTCTCTCCTAACGACATGACTTATGGAAAGTCAAGTCACTAGACTTGCCAAATCGGATTAGGAAAGTCATGCTATGAGAGTAACATGCTTCATCATTCTTTTCATATTGCACACAGCACATAACATATTTCGTATAGCATGTACATATATCACATATCATTTGTTCATATGCCATGAGACCTTGGAATCATGAAATTAACATTAGGACTTCCCAAAATGAGGGCTCAACATATGGGACCTCAACTAGGGTGCCTTCTTTAGCAAGCACAGATTCTGCTTCATTCATTCATTCATACTTCATTTTCATACGTTTCATTCATTTATAGAGTGGTGCAATACCAGCTATACCAAGGATGTAGTTTAAGACTCTCATCGGGTTCACTGTGCAATGACCAAGAACGACCTAGTGTCATTACTTGAGTCTAGTTCACCTCTTGATTATCCTAACTAAACACCTTTGGTATCATTCATTTTATATTGTGCATTACTGAGGCTGGCGTCATTCATTCTTTGGTAACTTTAACTTTAACCGACATAGATCATGTGAGCTCCATGAAATGCTGTGTCTACCCCACACCGAAAAGAGGTGGACTCACCGGCCAAAGTTAAACAAAAACATGCTAGCGTATATAGGGAATTAAACCCTGCTAGATCCCTATGTTGGTTGCATAGGTTCAAAGACTAGGAGATATAAGGAGACCCATACCCGCCTAAACGGACAGTCTCATCTCATGAAATTTACACGAACCTCTGCCTTCCCAAAAGAAGGAATCGCAACTCATAGTTAGCTTATCGGTGCTCAGTATAAAGTTCCATTACATTCATCTCACACATCATAGAAGCTCGCTTCTAGCATGAGGGCATCATTGCTCATTAGATGATTTCTCTTCTCATCGTTAATATTAGAGGTGTATTTATCTCAATACTTTCATTAGAGTGTTTCTTAGAGACTGCTCTCTTCATTAACTTTACACTCTCATAGGTGAGTACGTTATTAGTAACACTTACTTAGGCTCATCTAAGATTTATCTCATCTTTCACATTATCCCCTTATCATGTTGTCACCACATTCATTAACCTTAGTATATTAGCTCATCATAATTACTCACCCCTTTTTACGTGAATGTTCATTTCATTATATGCCAATGCACTTGGCCTTTTAGTGTGTTTCACACCCTTACTTAACCCTCCTGGGGTCACATCATTTCATCACATACATCTTAGGTTCACTTACTTTTAACGTACGCTGGACTTATGAATCCATACGTATAAGCCATGAGGCTTCACTCATAATTCATCTAAGTGACTTATACTTACCCAAGATTATGTGGTTTAAGACTTAGTCATCTTGTAAGTATGCCAAGGTCTCAATTTTGATTCCCATAGGCAGCATTCATTCATTAATTAATCACGTAAGACTTATGTGTCAATACGGAATTGGGCAAGGGAACCCTATTTAAAATCCCTTGTATAACACTTGGTTAGTTTTCTTCATAATTTTTTTTTTATATAGAATTCTTGGCTAGGGAACCCGAGATCAATTCCCCACACCTACATTTCCTTTCTTTCTTTTCTTGATTTTATCTTAAACATTTCCGCCTGGAGACCCAAGATCGAATCCCCACACCCACATTCCTTTTATGTTCTTTCTTTACTTAATAATTCCGTTTAGACCAAGAGGGTGTGGGATCGATTACCCACAACCTCACCTTATTTTTATTTGTATTTTCTCCTTACTTTCTCATTCGGCCAAGAGGTTGTGGGTTCGATCCCCACATACCTCATTTTATTTTCTTTTAATTGTTTCTTTATATTCTCTTGTTTGACCGAGAGGTTGTGGGTTCGAACCCCACACGCCTCATTCATTTATCTTTCATTTTTCTCCTAACTCTTCACTTGAGCCTTACCCCATTTTGAATCCCCCTTACCTTATTTTTTATTATCGAATTTTTATATAACTTGTATATGGTGAGGTCTTGGGTTCAATCCCCAATGATCTCATGGATTTTAATTTTTTTTTTTTAAAACTCAATTTATTACAGTAAGCTGGCCGAACCAAATTTCCAGAATGCTGGAAATTTGTTCAGCTTTTTGCAGTCCATTTTCTCAACCTTTTAAACGTTAGATTTAGGACAGTTTTTGTGTAGCATCTAGTGCATCTTTAGTTGCGTTTTCATGCTTACTTTTGATCAAGATTTTTCACTCAATTCAAAAACATTACACTCACATGAACACCACAGTTTTAACATATTCATATACGTAAAATACAACAATTTAACATGTCAAATTTCATGTTTCAAACAGAATCCAAAATCAGAGTACACACATGTACCCACAAGTTAACATATTACACATTTTTCGGAAACACTTTGTCATTTCTCACAAAATTTCCAAACACACGTACAAACAGAAAATCACAATCAGCCCTAAAATCATCTACCAGAAGTCATACCAACGCATGCATCGATTCTTTCAGAGGATCTAATGACAGGGGCATGCAACGGGGACAACCTTAGTTTTTGATTGTGAATAGACTGAACCTAAGGGGTCTCTTGGGAAAAGGGACAAAGAGGGAAGAAAACCCATACCTGAAGTTGTTCAAAGATGTTCTTACATGCTTCCAAACCCCCCCCCCCTACTAAGCCGACGTCTCACCACCGAAATTACAAGCACAATCCGTCGAGAATTTGGTTTTTGCTTTTCTTTTTGAAGCTTATTTTGCTTTTGAGTTTGAGCGTTCAAGTTCTTTAGTGTGGATGAACTCTTTTTTTGTTTTGTTCTTTAGTTTTTACAGAATGTTGATCGTGAAGTGAGAGAGGAGTAGAGAGAAACGTGAGTTAGTATTAGCTTAGGATTATGAGATTAGGTAGAGACTTGGACAAATTAGGACTTCTGTTAATTGTTTAAAAATCTGATTTTTTTCAAAGGCTACGTGAAATGACCACCATGCCCCTACAAAATCAGGTAATAAACATCAATTAAATCCACCTAAACATCGCTTCCACCAAGACTCGAACCTGGGTGAAGCCTCCAATGCGAAACGGGTCATTCCGGGTCGACCCGACCCAAACCGTTCCTCTAATTAAATTAATTAATTATTTAGGGTAATTACAACACTACCCCTAGATTGGAAAAGACCATTTTACCCCTAGACCCTCCAAACCTAAGATTAACCCTTTTAAGTCCAGTAAAACTCATCCGGGTAAATCTCTTCAATTTGGGTGCCTTACATGGTTAGTTTTCACCTTGCCTAGCTCAACTAACTCACCAAGTTGGTTGGCTTAGCTAGTGCATAGGTTTTGAGGTTTGGTTCTACGCGCAACAAGTCGTGTGAACCCGGTCTAATCCAGGCATTCTAGGTACGTTTAAGCATTACTTAGCATAGTCATTTTCAGGTTGTTACATTTTCCCCTCCTTAGGAACATTTGTCCCCAAATGACACTTCTAATTATCTCGTACAATGCCAGTCATATCATAACGTAAGTACTTTACACAGTTAAGCAATATCAACAAAGAATAGAGGAGACAAGGAAACTTTGAATTAAGAGTAACGAGTCTAACCTCAAGAGCTGAAAATATGAGGATAGCGGGATCTCATATCTGCCTCGGCCTCCCACGTAGAACCCTCAACAAGATGGTTCCTCCACAATACCTTCACTGTGGCAACCTCCTTGTTTCTCAGCCGCTTTACCTGCCGGTCTAAAATCTCAACAAGAACCTCCTCATAGGACAAGTCTTCATCAACCCCCAAACCTTCAACAGGCAGAATCGATGCTGGATCACCAAGGCACTTCTTTAACATAGAGACATTAAAGAATGGACGAATAGAAGCTATCTCCACACGCAACACCAACTCATAGGCCACCTCACCCACACGCTGTAGAATCTCGTACGGGCCGACGTACCTCGGACTCAATTTACCCTTCCTGCCAAACCTCATCACCCCCTTCATGGGTGATATATTCAAGTATACTTGGTCACCAACATCAAACTCTAAGGGACGATTTATCTACCGCTTGTAAGCAGTAGCCAACCTGTCCCTAATCACCCTGACCTTCTCTAAGGCCTCATGAATGATCTCTGGACCCAAAATGGATGAATCTCCAACCTCAAACCACCCAACTGGAGACCTACACCTCTTACGATACAGTGCCTCAAACGGTGCCATCCCAATACTGGAGTGATAACTGTTATTATATGAGAACTCTATCAATGGCAGATGGTAGTCCCAACTACCTCTGAAGTCGATCACACACGCCCTCAACATGTCCTCCAATGTTTGAATGGTGCACTCTGCCTGCCCATCAGTCTGAGGATAAAAGGCAGTACTAAGCTTTACCTGCGTGCCTAAGCTCTTCTGAAAGGATCTCTAGAAATGCAAAGTGAACTGAGCTCCTCTATCTGAAATGATAGACAAAGGAATCCCATGCCACCTCACAATCTCATCAATGTAGAGTCTCACATAATACTCGTCCCTGTAAGTAGACTTCACAGGAATAAATTGGGCAAACTTAGTCATCCTGTCCACAATAACCCATATGGATTCATGTTGTCTCCTAGTCCTCAAAAGACAAACTACGAAGTCCACGTTAATGGCCTCCCACTTCCAAATCGGAACCTCAATCATCTGAGTGAGACCACCAGACTTAAGGTTCTCCGCCTTAACCTGCTGACAATTAGGACACTTGGCCATACACTCAGCAATGTCCTTCTTCATGCCATCCCACCAATAGACCTGCTTGAGGTCATGATACATCTTGGTGGAACCTGGATGTATCGAATACCTGGAACCATGGGCCTCTGCAACAATCCTGGTCCGCAAATCATCCAGTCTGGTACACACAGCCTGTCCTGGTACCGAAGTATGACGTCACCTCCCAAAGCAAAGGACTCATTCATCTTTATCAGCACTGAGTCCTTCAACTCCATCAAAACAGGATCAAGATGCTGACCCTTCTTGACTTCAACTACCTAGGATGATTCAGAACTAGGATGAACTGAAACACCTCCGCTAGTAAAAGCCATAAACCGCACACCCAGTCTTGCCAGTCTGTGTACATCCTTCACCAACTCCTTCTTCCCATCATCAACGTGGGCTATACTCCCCATGCTCAACCTGCTCAAAGCATCAGCTACAACATTTGCTTTCCCTGGATGGTAGTGGACACTCATAGCATAGTCCTTCAACAACTCCAACCATCTACGCTAACGTAGATTCAACTCCCTCTGTGTGAACACGTACTGGAGACTCTTGTGGTCTCTGAACACATCCACGCGCACTCCGTACAAGTAATGCCTCCACAGCTTCAATGCAAACACCACAGCTGCCAACTCCAGGTCATGAGTGGGATAATTCTTCTCATGAACCTTGAGCTGTCTAGATGCATAGGCTATCACCTTACCACCCTGCATAAGAACACAACCCAAACCAACCCTAGATGCGTCACAATAAATAGTGTAATTCTCATTACATTTAGGTAATGTAAGCACTGGGCTGAAGTGAGTCTTTCCTTGAGCTCTTGGAAACTCTCCGCCCATTAGAACTTGGCTTTCTTCTTAGTAAAAGCTTCAGTGGGGCAGCAATGGAAGAAAAACCATCCACGAACCTGCGGTAGTAACGAGACAATCCCAGAAAGCTACGGATATCGGTGGGAGTACGAGGTCTTTGCAAGTTCTTAACAGCCTCAGTCTTCCTGGGGTCTACCTCCACACCCTGATCGGACACAACATGACCCAGGAAGGTCACTGATCTAAGCCAGAATTCACACTTGCTGAATTTGGCATACAACTGATGTTGTCAAAGTACCTGCAAGGTTAGTCTCAAATGTTGTTCATGCTCTTCCTTGGTCTTAGAGTAGATGGGTATGTCATCAATGAATACTATGACGAAAGAATCAAGGTATTCACAGAAGACTCGGTTCATGAGGTCCATAAATGCAGCTGGTGCATTAGTGAGACCAAATGACATGACTAAGAATTCCTAATGACCATAACAAGTATGAAAGGCTGTCTTTGGGAGATCTTCATCCCTAACCCTAAGCTGATGATATCCGGAACGAAGATCAATCTTCGAGAAGAAACTAGACCCTTGGACCTGATAGAATAAGTCATCTATTCTGGGAAGTGGATACCTGTTCTTTATAGTGACTTTGTTGAGCTGCCGATAATCGATACACATCCTAAGGGTTCCATCCTTCTTTTTCACAAACAGCACTGGAGCGCCCCAAGGGGATATGCTCGGCTGGATGAAGACCTTATCAGTGAGATCTTTTAACTGCATATTCAACTCTTTGAGTTCAGCTAGAGCCATTCTTTAGGGAGTAATTAAAATCGGTTTGGTATCGGGATCTAGGTCGATACATAAATCAATCTCTCGAGGGGGAGGGACTACAGGCAAATCATCGGGGAAAACATCTTGGAACTCATTCACTACAGGCACAGAGTCTATGGAAGGAATATCATGATCTAGATCATTGACACTCACAAGATGGCATAACAATCCCTTGGACATCACTTTATTAGCTTTTAGGTTCGAAATCAAGGGACTTGAACGACTCGAATTGTACCCCTCCAAGACCAGCTCTACTTCATTCGGGAAACGGAATCTCACAACCCTACTACGACAATCCATGAAGGCATAACATTTATGGAGCCATTCCATACCAAGTATAATATCGAAGTCATTCATGGGTAACTCAACAAGGTATGTACACATAGTCTTACCACATACTACTATTGGGCAATCTTTATGAACCCTATCAGCTCTCACATTTTCTCCTAAGGGAGTACTAACTACAATAGGATCATGCAAAACCTCAGTTAATGTTTCAAAAGTAAGACCAAGCAAGGGAGTCACAAAATAAAGCGTAGACCCTGGATCAAGTAAAGCATAAACAGAGGTTGAGAAAACTTGCAGCATACGTGTGACCACATCAGCAGACTTCTCCTGCTTTTCCCTGCCCTTCAAGGCGTAGAATTTGTTCCTCTTCAAAGGATCGACTGCAGTAGCATTCTGGGGATTAGGCCTAGGCTGAGCATTACCACCAGCCTTACCCCTATTCTGTGGGCAGTACCTGACCATGTGTCCGCTCTTTTCGCAACTGAAGCAGGCATTTGTGCCTAGTCTGCACTCTTCACTGTGAATACGGCCACACTTGCCACATTCTTTTCTGGGACGCTGCACATCACCTCCATTGCCCTTCTTGGGCTCGGGTCTGCCTCCTCTGGGTGTTGCACTCCTCTGAGCGTTAGAGTTCCCTGAACTCTGATGGCCCTTCTTAAATCTGGGCTGATCATGAACTCCAAAAGTGCTCCTGCCACCACCTTTGCTGGAACCTGTGTGGTCAGAAGGGTTAGGCCTTCTGACCTCACGGACTCTCCTCTTCTTCCGGCTGTCCTTATCCTGCTGGACATGTACCATCATCCTTGACAAGTCCATGCTATCATGGAGCATCGCAGCCCGACACTCCTCATCCAACTCCTCTGAGATTCCTGTAAGGAACTTGCTCATCTCATCCCTGCTGTTTGACACAAGAGAAGTGGCATACCTGGAAAATTTTACGAATTTCAGGGAATTCTCCCTAACACTCATCGAGCCCTACTTAAGGTTGATGAACTCCTTAACCTTAGCCTCTCTCATCTTTATGGGGAAGAACCTCTCCTGAAAAGTTTTCTTAAAGAACTCCCATTTGATCGGACCTCCGCCCAACGCCCTGCTATCCTATCACATCTTGCACCAAGCATGTGCAACATCCTTCAACTGGTATGAGGCCAACTCAGCTTTCTCAATCTCTGTGTCCCCCATCGCCACCAGAATCTTCTGGACCTCCTCCAAGAACTCCTGAGGGTCCTCTGCAATCTTAGATCTTGTAAAGATTGTAGGATTCATCCTCGTAAAATCTCGCAACCTGTTCGCCATGTTGTGGGCTGGTGGGTTCTCCCGCTGAACCTCCTGTCTGTTGGCCTGGGATGTCATAGCCTGATTCTGCACAGTGATGGCTTGAGCCATCTGTGCCAAAGTTGTCCGCACCTCAGCATCAGTCAACCTAGCTGGGTTAACTAGCATGGCCACTCCTGCAGCTAGAGCCTGCGGTGGAACTTGGTTTTCCCCAGCAGCTGCTCCTACTCTTCCCCGATCAGCGTTCCCCCTTGTGTTCATTTTCTGGAAAAAAATAAGAATTGATGTTAGATACGCTCATAACACAAAGAAATCATACATTAAGGAAAGCACGATAAGATCAGAAGAAGGGAAATTTAACGCATCATGCAGTCTCTAATTCATGATAGTGGTGCACTTCACTACCATAACTTAGAAACTACTCGATGTGGTTGATGTGAACTTATTATCCTTGAAATTTAACCTAATGCTCTGATACCAACTTGGTCAAGATCGGGGTCTAGACCCTTGTCGAAATAGGCGTCGTTGACCTCTCATAGGTTGCAGACAAGCCTACATACGTCATCATTACATCGTATAAGTTAATTTTAGCACAAAATATAAAACTTTTGTTTTCTTTGAAGTATACATAGACTTCATAGAAAGAAATACCATATTTCATATAAGTTAATCACAACCATCTAATAATGAGAAAATCAAATGAAGGAAATAGTTCATAACTGCATAAATATAAAGTTGCCAAAATGGCACCAATACAACGTCTGAAATAAGTAAGAAAGAAACGCCAGTGGAACACTCTCCACTACCTCATGTCTATGTCTAAGCTAGAATACAAAAGATAAGCATCCTCGAAAGAATGAGGGCCTACCAAATCCGGATGAATGCTCCATGTCCGGATAGCTCCAACGTAGTCTCGTAAGATCTAGCGTCCACCTGCACATGTACCTAAAAGTAGAGTATTGTATGGGATTAGTACACACTTGTACTAAGTATGGGTGTATGCAAGCACACACCAAGGACATGCATGATTAAGAAGAGCTCTCTCCTAACGACATGAGTTATGGAAAGTCAAGTCAGTGGACTTGCGAAATCGGATTAGGAAAGTCATGTTATGAGAGTAACATGCATCATCATTCTTTTCATATTGCACACAACACATAACATATTTCATATAGCATGTATATATATCACATATTATTCGTTCATATGCCATGAGACCTTGGAATCATGGACTTAACATTAGGACTTCTGAAAATGAGGGCTCAACATATGGGACCTCAACTAGGGTGACTTCTTTAGCAAACACAGAGTCTGCTTCATTCATTCATGCATACTTCATTTTCATCCGTTTCATTCATTCATAGACTCGTGCAATACCAGCTATACCAAGGATGTAGTTTAAGATTCTCATCAGGTTCACTGTGCAATGACCAAGAACGACCTAGTGTCATTACTTGAGTCTAGTTCACCTCTTGATTATCCTAACCAAACACCTTTGGTATCATTCATTTCATATTGTGCATTACTGAGGCTGGCCTCATTCATTATTTGGTAACTTTAACTTTAACCGACATAGATCATGTGAGCTCCATGAAATCCTGTGTCTACCCCACACCGAAAAGAGGTGGAATCACTTGCCAAAGTTAAACAAAAACATGCTAGTGTATATAGGGAATTAAACCCTGCTAGATCCCTACGTTGGTTGCATAGGTTCAAAGACTAGGAGATATAAGGAGACCCATACCCGCCTAAACGGACAGTCTCATCTCATGAGATTTACACGAACCTATGCCTTCCCGAAAGAAGGAATCGCAACTCATAGCTAGCCTATAGGTTCTCTGTATAAAGTTCCATTACATTTATCTCACACATCATAGAAGCTGGCTTCTAGTATGAGGGCATCATTGCTCATTAGATGATTTCTCATCTCATCATTAGTATTAAGTGTGTATTAATCTCAATACTTTCATTAGAGTGTTTCTTAGAGACTGGTCTCTTCATTAACTTTACACTCTCATAGGTGAGTACGTTATTGGTAACACTTACTTAGGCTCATCTGAGATTTATCTCATCTTTCAGATTAGCCCCTTATCATGTTGTCACCACATTCATTAACCTTAGCATGTTAGCTCATCATAATTACTCACCCCTTTTTACGTGAATGTTCATTTCATTATATGTCAATGCACTTGGCCTTTAAGTGTGTTTCACACCCTTACTTAACCCTCCCGGGGTCACATCACTTCATCACATACATCTTAGGTTCACTTACTTTTAACGTACGCTGGACTTATGAATCCATACGTACAAGCCATGAGGCTTGACTCATAATTCATCTAAATGACTTATACTTACACATGATTATGTGGTACAAGACTTATGCATCTTGTAAGTATGCCAAAGTCTCAATTTTGATTCCCATAGGCAGCATTCATTAATTAATTAATCAGTAAGACTTATGTGTCAATACGGAATTGGGCAAGGGAACCCTATTTCAAATCCCTTGTATAACACTTAGTTAGTTTTCTTTATAATTTTTGTTGATATAGAATTCTTGGCTAAGGAACCCGAGATCAATTCCCCACACCTACATTTCCTTTCTTTCTTTTCTTGATTTTGTCTTAAACATTTCGTTCTGGAGACCCAAGATCGAATCCGCACGCCCACATTCCTTTTATTTTCTTTCTTTAATTAATTCTTCCATTTAGACCAAAAGGGTGTGGGATCGATTCCCCACAACCTCACCTTATTTTTATTTGTATTTTCTCCTTACTTTCTCATTTGGCCAAGAGGTTGTGGGTTCGATCCCCACATACCTCATTTTATTTTCTTTTAATTGTCTCTTCCTATTCTCTTGTTTGACCGAGAGGTTGTGGGTTCGAACCCCACACGCCTCATTTCATTTTTCTTTCATTTTTATCCTAACTCTTCACTTGAGCCTTACCCCATTTCGAATCCCCCTTAACTCATTTTTTATTATTGGATTTTTTTATAACTTGAATATGGTGAGGTCTTGGGTTCAATCCTCAATGAACTCATGCCTTTTAATTTTTTAAAAAAAACTTAATTTTTTATAGTAAGTTGTCCGAACCAAATTTCCAAAATGCTGGAAATTTGTTCAGCTTTTTGCAGTCCCATTTCTCTACCTTTTAAACGCTAGATTTAGGACAATTTCCGTGTAGCATCTAGTGCATCTTTAGGTGCGTTTTCATTGTTACTTTTGATCAAGATTTTCACTCAATTCAGCAACATTACACTCACATGAACATCACGGTTTTAACATATTCATACACGTAAAATACAATAATTTAACATGTCAAATTTCATGCTTCTAACCGAGACCAAAATTACAGTAAACACATGCACCCACAAGTTAACATATTACACATTTTTCGGAAATGCTTTGTCATTTCTCACATAATTTCCGAACACACGTACAAACACATAATCACAATCAGCCCTAAAATCATCTACTAGAAGTCATACCAACGCATGCATCGATTCTTTCAGAGGATCTAATGACAGGGGCATGCAACGGGGACAACATTAGTTTTCGATTTTGAATAGACTGAACCTTAGGGGTCTCTTGGGAAAGGGACCAAGACGGAAGAAAACCCATACATTAAGTCGTTCAAATATGTTCTTACGTGCTGCCAAAACCCCCCAACTAAGCCAACAAGTCACCACCGAAATTACAAGCACAATCTGTCAAGAATTTGGTTTTTTCTTTTCATTTTGAAGATTATTTTTCCTTTGAGTTTGAGCGTTCAAGTTCTTGAGTGTGGATGAACTCTTCTTTTTGTTCTGTTTTTTAGATTTTACAGAATGTTGATCGTGAAGTGAGAGAGGAGTAGAGACAAACGTGAGTTAGTGATAGCTTAGGATTAGGAGATTATGTGGAGACTTAGTCAAATTAGGACTTATCTTAATTGTTTAAAAATCTGATTGTTTTCAAAGGCTAAGTGAAATGACCACCATGCCCCTACAAAATAAGGTAATAAACATCAATTAAATCCACCTAAATGTCGATTCCACCAAGGCTCGAACCCGGGTGAATCCTCCATCGCGAAATGGGTCATTCTGGGTCGACCCGACCCAAACCGTTCATCTAATTAAATTAATTAATAATTAATTAATTATTTAGGGTAATTACAATACTAACCCTAGCTTGGAAAAGACCATTTTACCCATAGACCCTCCAAACCTAAGATTACCCCTTTTAAGTCTCGTAAAACTCATCCGGGTGAATCTCTTCAATTCGGGTGCCCTACATGGTTGGTTCTCACATTGCATAGCTCAACTAACTGACCAAGTTGGTTGGCTTGGCTAGTGCATAGGTTCTGAGGTCTGGTTCTACGTGCAATAAGTTGTGTGAACCCGGTCTAATCCAGGCATTCTAGGTACGTTTAAGAATTACTTAGCATAGTATTTTCCGGTTGTTACAGTTAAGGTTAGGTTAGGGTAAGTTTGGGTTGGGATAGGGTTAGGTTTAGATGTTTTTAGGTTTTAAGGTTTGTGTTTAGGATTTGAGGTTTAAAATCTATGGTTTAGTGTTTAATGATGAGGTTTTTGTATTTTGGGCTTGGGGTTTAGGGTTTATGGTAGGGTTAGGGTCAGGGTTAATGTTAGGGTTAGGATTAGGGTTTAGGTTGATTTTAGGTTTTAGAGTTTGGGGTTAAGGATTTGAGTGTAATATATATGGTTTAGTGTTGAATGTTAGAATTTTTGTATTTTGGGTTTGGGATTAGGGTTTAGGGTTAGGGTAAGGGTTAGGCTACGTGTTAGGGTTAGGTTTAGTTTTTTTTGTAAGGTTTTAGGTTTTGGGGTTTAGGATTTTTTGTTTAAATCTTTGGTTTAGTGTTTAATGTTTGTTTTTTGTTTTTTTTTGGGTTTGGGCTTTAGGGTTAGGGTTAAGGTTAAGTTAGGGTAAGGTTTGGGTTAGGGTTAGGGTTAGAGTTTAGGTGTTTTTAGGTTTTAGGGTTTGTGGTTTAAGATTTAAGGTTAAAATCTATGGTTTAGCGTTTAATTATTGGGTTTTTGTATTTTGGACTTGGGGTTTCGGTAGGGTTAGGGTTAGGGTTAAGGTTACACTAAACCATAGATATTAACCTCAAATCCTAAAAACCCAAAAAAAAACTAACCCAACCAACCCTAACCCTAACTTT
>JAJJBR010000765.1:0-18263 GCA_022817965.1 Solanum lycopersicoides
TCCTTTTGTTAGCATCTTACCTACCTCCCAATATGAGATTAGATATGAGACTTTTTAGCGCGAATTCTGATTTAGTTTAGCTTGCCTATCAAAGCATGTAGAAATGCAGTATTAAATAGTACCATATGTTACATTGCCTTTTTATGAGTTAAATCTGTCACTGGGTAGATCTATGAGTTACACCTTAATGATTCTAATATATATACACATAAGTAAATCTTTGCCAAGTGACAAAGATCTTAAGCAATCAGTATCCAGTCATCCCTTCTTTGTCATAAAAAAGAACTAGATCCTACTCCCTAGCAGTATGTAAGCACGAATTTTGTTATACCTGCAAAGTCTACGAGATCTGTTTTGTCTATCATCTTTCAAGAGGACTGTTTGCTATGCGTGAGGTTGTGAATTTCTGCAATTGCATTCTTCATCCCACAGATAACCATTTTCTTCACCTGTTTGTCAAATTATAACAGTTACATTAATGGACGTTAAGAAGATAAGCATAAACCAAAATGAACATGACATCTATTTTGGATTAATAGAAATTGACTAAACTTGATGAAGGAGCATTTTCTTTTGAGAAGGACTAATAGACATGCTTTTCCGCTACCAAATATGAATGATAACAGAAGTCAAGACAAGCATAATACCTACTCACCTCCCAGCATTATGTTTTGTGCAAATTCAATACACTGACGTGCTTAGATTTCTATATTATAACAGTGTGAACCTAATTCTAATAACTAAAAGAAGGAGTGTTGTGAAACTTGCCTCCAGCATTTTTCCCCTGGCTTTGTGGTGCTCGGGAAGTAGACGAATTTCATCAGTTACGTTGATACATTCAGCAACATTTTCAGGCGAGATGAAGTGCAAAACAACGTTGATACATGACTGCGGACAGAGGATAGAATCGCTTCAGTATATAATATTGCACAAATTAAAAACAGTGTTAGGCTGGTTTAAGGCTTCTTAAGACATAGAAGAGCTAACGAAACTATGGAACAGTTCACAGCATGTCAAATCAGAACACGAAAATATGGATAACGGAATTGAAAAATATGAAAAAAGTAAAATAGATATAGTAATATATGACGGGAGGGAGTTGCTCGGATGGTAAGCATCTCTCACTTTCAGCTTGAAAGTTGTGAGTTCGAGTGAACAAGGGAGAAAAAAATGAAGGAAGCAAACTAGGAAGGGGTAAAAAGAAAGAAGATATAGTAGTAAATATGTTGTAAAATTAAGTGCAAAACCATAATTTTATGATTCAGATGCAAAGTTGCAATTTAATTTATTAATTTCAGGTATGCTGACTTATTTTCTTATACTGGATTTCTAGTTTCCTATTCCTAATTCACCCTATAAAGCAATTCCTATTTCTAATCATGACAAATCATTCATAGAGCTTGGCTAATATATTTAATATATCAATTAATCAATTATGTTTAGTGTTTAGTGTTGTCTTATTCAAGAAGGAGCTCGTGGGTGAAGAGGCGCACACCGTATTGCCTTGGTGTCTGCACTGAAGTGCCACCTAAGCAACGCGAAGCGCCAGCCGCTTTGCACCTAGTTTCAGGGGCATAAGCGTTCCTCATCCGAACCTTTAACAACACTGCCATCAATAAGCTTCAGTTAATAATACTGCAAATTAATGAAACGGAAATCTACCTTCTTTGAAGAAGTTACAGCACAGAAGATGTCATCTTAAACAAACCAGCATTTGAATATGGTGGGAACTATTCAATTGATCTTGCTAATATTATCTCCAAGTCACACATTTACTATGAATAAATCCATGAATGACCAGAAAAACAGCTCTTAATTCTTTGTTCAAAATATCCAATATAGTAAACATCTACATGAGCAGTGAGGAAATCAAGCTACAATTCTTGGTGGTTTCATTACACAAAGTGCTTATTCTTTCAAACTTGGTTACTATAAGAACAGGAGAAAGATGGAGATATGCAGGATTTCTCATCAAATTGTGTGAAGAAGTATGAATGTCATCATTATAAAGGATACCTTAAGTTGTTTGACTTGATATGGACATCCAGCAGGGATGATAATAGCTTCTCCAAGATGTTGTTCAAAAGTCCAAGGTTGAACATCTAAAAAGTAATAACACTAAGACTTAGAACTAATTTAATCCAAATGATAAAGATAAAAGAAGACAAAGCAAATATACCGAATTCCTCCTTAAGCCTCAATTTGTGGAATGCATCAAAGAAGAAACTTTGATCAAGAATTGGGTGAACAACCTGCACGTGCCAAAAGATGGAGATTAAGTTAATTTCTATTGCCATGCTCTACCTTTTACCACAAAACTCTTGGTACAAAGAGCTGTACTTGTTTGGAATAACCACGCATGGAGGTGAACTCGCTAGAATGCCTTTTGAGGTACTCTAGAAGCTTTGGGACATCTTCTCTGCTGAAAACGTCCCATTGAGCACCTGCCGTTTTTGCTTCTTTCTTGGCACCACCATCATCTTCAATAAAATAATCACTGTCTGAATCTTCAGACCTTTCAACAGATCCAGAGCAGAACAGTGAGACATCGGACTCAGATTCAGAGTCATTTTCATTGTCACTGGAGATATTGCCATCTCGGTCTTCATACCTTTGACCTTTTTGTGAGTCACTAGAGTAGAAAGGTACTTCAGCAATACCATCAGGCAACTGCTCTCCAGTTGCATCCTGCAGATCGGATTCTTCTGTGTCTCCACTATGCAGAGATGATTTTCCTTTCTGATCACTGGAATGGCTGGTAATTTCCTTGTGATCTTGAGGCTTCTTATTTTTCATTAAACATTTTATTTTTCTTACTTGTTCCTTGGAAGCAAGAACATCAGTAGCACTTGCAAGAATATTAACCTGAGCAAAATCCAAATAATATGAATCAAAACTTAAATCGTCTCCTTACATGCTAGATCACTCTTTACTTTAGACTGTAAGAGAAAATCATATTTAGAACCCTATGGGTAGCCATAATACATGGATAGTTTCAATCTACTTAAATTTCCCTTCCATGCTGCATGTATGAAGAGGTGCAGGATGATTGGATCACTAAATGTTTTTTATGAACTTGTCATGCTATATTACTGAATCTTGTATGATTACTTTCACAGAAGTAGAGATGTGTTTCTTCTTCTGAATAAACAGTCACAGAGAAAATATACAACATAGGATGGTCTCAATGTTCAGTAGGTTGTAGTCAAGATAAGAAAATGAAACAAAAATAGAGATATTAGCAGAAAATTAGGCCTACCATATCATATGATTCACAACATAGGTTAGTGATAAATTCTGCTTGCGATAGTTCTTCAGGCCCACCATAGGAAATATAGATTGAAGGTCCTAAATCAGTTTGTGGCATTTCCGGTGGCAATTTAACTGCTAGATTTAGAAGACCAGATTTTGGATTCAGATACTCTTGAAGTGGTATAGCCTGCAAGATCTCAGCATGGTGAGCAGGAAACTGCTCTTGGAATAGATGGGAAGAAAGCCATGCTCTGAATTTTACTATTTCACGCTGCATTGTTGCATGTGTTTGCCATTCAAGTGACCCCATAAATATCTGTTTTCTAGCTATTTCAACCTACAAAGTGCAGATAATCAGGCCATGATATTTGTTTTTACATAAACATGTACACTGTCAGAGGCTACCTCATATACAAAAGAAAATGTAGAAAATCAACATCAGTTAAAATAATTCCTTACAAAGCACTAGTAGAATGGAAAACAAATCTGATTAAGAAGATAATGAAAAGGATGCTGTAGCATGATTGCAACTTTACATTTTTCTTTTTTTCTCATTTGTTAATTACATAGCGTGAGAATTAAGATTAATATCCGAGAACATTTTTTCGTCCTCTTTCGAAAGTTTTAATTATTAAGTACTCCCTCCGTTTCAATTTGTTTGCCTTCTTTCCTTTTTAGTCCGTTTAAAAAAGGAGTTCTCTTTCCTTTTTTTGGCAACTCTTTAATTGTAACTTTCCACATGACATGTTTAAGACCACATGATTAAAGGGCATCTTGGCCACAAGATTCAAAAGTCTTTTTTACTATTTTAAACTCCATGCCAAGTGAGGGAGTATTAATTCTCTTTTTTCTCTATTTCTACAGGTAATGAAAAGGCAGGGGGCAAGGCAAATACAAATAAAATATATAGATGATAGATACATCATATTAATTTTCTCTTCCTTCTCTATTTCTACAGGTGGTGAAAATGTAGGGTGCAAGGCGATATAACTAAGAAATATAGATGATAGATCCATCATATTAATTTTCTCTTCCTTTTCTATTTCTACAGGTGGTGAGAATGCAGGGTGCAAGGCAAATAAAACTAAGAAATATAGATGATAGATCCATCATATTAATTTTATCTTCCTTTTCTATACTTACCCCATCCTATCCGCCCCCTACATTTAACATGACACTATTTCCTTTTTGGTCCATTTTGAAAAGATTGATACCTTTTATCTTTGGAAACTCTTTAACCTTGACACGCCCGTTTGCCTTAAATGATACGCTCTTTAGAGGAATTGGCATGATATGCTGAACACTATAAGCTTCTTTGGGTACTTTTCTGTGTTACATATATTTACCTTATGTGTCAGAGCCTTCTTGGTTTCTTTATCAAAATTCATGTCCTGTCAAAGACTACCATATAAAATAAAACAGAGAGCAGTTCTTACTGTCCAAAACCAAAGAGAGAAGTCCATAGATATAAGAATTCTAGGATATGACAACAACTAAGATTGTGCAGCTTCCGCTCAAGTCTCCAGCTCTTCCATAATCACAATTATTAACAGGAAAAGTGCAGTTTTCCTTTACATGAACTTAGTCCATGCATCCTTCTGATTTTGTAACCAAGAGGTAAAAAGTAGGTGAAAATATCGAGACTAGGGGTCGAAATCAACAATAGTTGATTTCTTCCCATCTGTCAAAGCCTCGGAGGGCAGAGTTACACAGTACCAATACTGGTAGGACATATCAGGTAATCAGTAGAACGGTAAAGGTGCACACAAGCGACCTCAGACACATCCAATATTTTGCATTTAAAAAAAAAGGTTGATGAATTTAGCTTATCCCTAAAGTTCTTCCCATTGTGGATAGAGCGCAAAATTTTGTTATTATGGTAGAGAATAGCCTTTCTGTCTAACTTATTTCAAGTTTGAACCAACAAACATTTTCGATCGCATCCTTTTGTAATTAGAGGTTAAATTCTTGTCAAGGGTGATGATAGAAGGAACTTCTTGTCAAGGGCCCAGAGGAGAATTAAAGAAGAGAGCATCAAAATAATTACCTCACACCAGTCCGAGTGATTTTGTGCCTTGGCTGTTTCTTTATCCAAGGAACATTTTGACCTTTTCTCAAGGTAAGTGCAGAACATAACAACTGGATCCCAAGACAAATTAGAAGAATTCTGAAGCACATTCCGTACTATAATAGGATGACCTTCACCCCAGTGTTTATGAAAGTGTTCAAGGTTTTCCTCACGAAGATTCTTTATAGATGGACTATACAGAAACTTATCCCTCAAATTTCGTCTCTCGGCTACTTTGATGAATGAATCAACATCAGCATCTTTATGATCACTTCCCCTGCATAGTGAGCATGATGAAAATTCGTGTTCTGTGTCCTGAATGTTGTAGCTGCATAGTATTGCTTCAGCGCTGATTTCCAGCTCCTTGATCCAAGTGTAAGGAAATACACATCTTAAATCCAGGAAGCTATCACTACAACCACCATATTCTGCAGGGCGGCAAGATATGCTGCCATCAGCGCAAGCTTGATAGTTGGAGCATGACCTGGAAGATGGGTAATGTATCCCCGAGAAACTTTGCCTTGAGGTGCTAGTATGATTCATCCTTGATTGTCGCTCAAAGTTAGAAGAACAAGCTTGTTCTTCATTGGAACCTTCGGACTTACAATCTTCAGTTAAGCTTCCATGACGGGAATCCCGACAGCAATATAAGCAAAGGCTATATGAACACTTAGAGCAGATTCTGTGGTAATCCAGGATGGAGGTGTTGCAGTTACTACTGCTCAGAATCAAAATATCATGGATAAGACAGGCAGCAGGTCTAACATCCTTACCAACCAAACTTTTCAGGACTCAGGATCAGTCAACTTACCAGTGATATGATTTTCCATCTCCTGCTGAAGCCTGCTGAATCTGAATGTCAGATTCCCCCTTTCCTATAATATGTAAAAAGTGATTAGATGCTCAAAATCGAACAAAGCCCAGAGTGTTAAGTCAATAACAGTACCTGATATATTAGCTTCTATCTCTACTTCAATTCTCTGCTCTTCATTTATTTTTTCCAGTACCGGTAGAAGCAGGTGGACCAGATAATAAAGTAGCTGGACTTTTGGAACCTTCCTTTTATGCCTTGAGGATTCCTGGTACAATGTTGTTCGTAAACAAACAAATCAAAACTGGATAAGTACACATGATCGCTCAAATGCAGTTTCGAAATTGTCATACCTCATGACTGTTGGGCTTCAATTCACTCCTTTTGCAGATCCTACAGCTACAATCTCTACGGCAAATGGGACATTTCACCTTAATTTCTTGCTGTTCCAAACGCCTAAAACAGGTCAAACACCAGAAATTTCACTAAACAGGTTGTTCGAGTTTCAAAAGAAGCAACTACCCCACAAAGAAAACTTCATTTGTTTGATCATATTTAGACCAATCAACAAAAGTCTATTGCAGAAACCAAGATAATGCATGCAAGTGGGTTAAACAAGCATATGTCTACACATAAAGATTGTATTTGTATTTCACATATAAACGAGAGGCGTCTTCTGTAGGACTTAGCTTCCTGCTTTGCATACTACTGAATCAGGGGGATTTTATTATTTCCTCGTCTTGATCAAATGGATTCCATGTGCCAACTCACGGTGAGGATTCACTTGGGGAATACACCTCAGCCTCTTTCCTTCAACACCCAAAAGGCTAATAATTTCATGTATCTTCTTGAGCGAGTGAAGTGTTTCAAGGATGTGGAGCCCGAACGCATAAAACTTTGTGCTTATTAAAAATGCCTGACATATTACATTGCAATTCACAAGCAATAGTTCTACCGTGATCTACTTTCATTAAGATATGTTATGCTAGGATTGATTAGACTAATGACGTCAGAGGATTCCCTTTATATCCATAGACTTCATGTAACATTAGATCATACTATATTTTCTCTCTGCAACAGAACATCTTCATGAAACCACAACGCTCATGACTCAACTATCCAACACTTGAAAAATAATAGGTGACTGTTAACTTATTCTAACATTTCCACCCTTCTGCACAACCCCCAGTCAAATACTATCTTTTACCAACTCCCATTTGATTATAAGGAGAGAATCATCAGCAAAATGTACATCCTCCCTCCCCCTCACTTTATAAAGTTCACCTTTTCCTAACTTTCTCAAGGATAACCATAATAGTCCATTGCATTTGTTGACCAATTCATAGTTCTAAGATCCATGCCAACAGGTTAAAATCATTAACATCCGAACTGAATGTCGTCCCTAATTTGGAAGTACCAGAATCAGATACAGACAAGTGCAATTATATTACCCACTTAAAGTAGTTATACACTCCCCGAGAAAAAGTATAAAGTCCTCGGATAATCCAGCTGAAGATTGTCCGATATGTACTCTTAGTTGTAAGATCCATGTCAACATGTTAAAGTCATTAACATCCGAACTGAATGTCGTCCCTAATTTGGAAGTCCCAGAATCAGAGACAGACAAGTGCAATTATATTACCCACTTAAAGTAGTTATATGCTCCCCGACAAAAGTATAAAGTCATTGGATAATCCAGCTGAAGATTGTCAGATATGAACTCATAGTTCTAAGATCCATGCCAACAGGTTAAAGTCATTAACATCCGAACTGAATGTCGTCCCTAATTTGGAAGTACCGGAATCAGATACAGACAAGTGCAATTATATTACCCACTTAAAGTAGTTATACGCTCTCCGACAAAAGTATAAAGTCATCGGATAATCCAGATGAAGATTGTCGTTTATGTACTCATAGTTCTAAGATCCATGCCAACAGGTTAAAGTCATTAACATCCGAACTGAATGTCATCCACTCATCCCTAATTTGGAAGTAACAGAATCAGAGACAGACAAGTGCAATTATATTACCCACTTAAAGTAGTTATTCGCTCCCCGACAAAAGTATAAAGTCATCGGATAATCAAGCTGAAGATTGTCAAATATGTATAAATCAAGTACATTTGTCAAAAGCTAAAGAAAGCAAAGCAAACCTTTCTTTAATACAATCCAGACAGAAGTACTGTTTTTTACAACTCGAACACTTGATCAGGACCCGGTAGCTACTTCTCCTACACCAATGACACAACCTTCTTCTCTTTACTTTACTTGAATTCTTCACATTCCTAGCAAATGGCAAGGCCTAATCACCAAAAAGGCATCCATAATCATTACAACAGTTGTCATATAAACACAACCATAACAAATTAAAAGACATCAATTTTGAACTAAAACAATAGCTCACAAGAAAAAGAAATAACCTGCATTGTACTAATTGGAAGGGGTTCAATATTTTTTGATCTAAAACGCCTTAACGAAAAGGGGTTAGAGCTGGAATCCAGGCCCAATTTTACGTCTAAAACAGAACCTGCATTGTTAAAATTCTCTGCAGGTATAACAGGAATAGCCATTAAAGCATTAGGGAATTCTCTCATCACCTCAGCACTAGCATTCTTCAATTCCTTCTCATTTTTCTTCTCTAATTGCCGTTTCAAGAAAACACGAATCAATTCTAACGGCAAATCGCCTCTTTTCAGCTCCATTCTCCTCAAAGCTTCATCTAACGCCTCTGAAACACAGGGTTTATGCTTGAGGGGTTTCCTTTTCTTCAAAATTCTCAACGCCCTTTCACTCTTTGAAAACCCAATTTCAAGAGACCCTTTTGGATTCTTAATCTTGCGTTTATTCTTGTTTTTCGTATTTCTCACGATTTTCAGCGATTCAGGTACCTTCTGCTTCATCTGCCTATGACGACCTTGAACATAATGAATTTCACAAAGCTTCTTCCCTTCCTCTACCCGCCGCTTGCACCGCCATTGGCGACCGTCAGTTCTGTTACACCGGAGATCGTCCGGCACAGCCTCGTTTTCCTCCATTGGGTGTCTTGATTTTCCAAGAAAATCAAAACTTTCTCGGAAAAATCGAATCTTGGAAGTACAGAGTAAAGAAAAATTTGTGGGTGTTGAGGGACTTTCTGTGACTAGGGTTTAGTGCGTGACTTTTTTCTCTCTAGTGTGTGTGTAATGAGAAATTGATAGATGAATGTAGCTTGTGTGTGTTGTGATGCAATGATATAGAGTCCTAAATCGTCTTGGATGCTTTGATTGAATCACAAGTGGAAGCTATTTGTCACTGCAACCAATAATGACACCTCAGTTTCTGTAGTTTTATACTGTATAGATAGATAGATAGATGTGTTGCATCTGATGAGTCCCACACAATCAGGAACACCTAAATTCAGACTATATATCTTAGCAATGTATGATTCAGAAAAATGAAAAATTTGAGTAATACAAGTTTGATGAGAGATGACAAAATTCAGAACACTCTGTTTGTCTGTGAATGATTTTCTTGTTTTATTGGTGAATGAGATAATGTATTCGGTTACATTTTCTAATTGTTTGAGATTGAAGCGTAGTTATTGTTCTAACGAGCTGCATTATATGTTGCTGCATAGATCAGATTGTTCTCTTCTTCTGTTTTGGCAGATGTTACATTATTAATAGAATTGGTTGGGAACTTGGGAAAGTTTTTAATAAACAGTTAGATACATTTGGGTATCAGATAGCAGTTGGTATGTTCAAAGAACCATTTTTTATCAAATAATGGCAATGCATAATGTATTTTGGATATTTTTGTATGACCAACCTGTTTTAAAGTAATTGCACTAAAATTCAAGATTTTGTGTGTGTATATAGTAATGATAGACCAGGAAACAATGAATTTGGAGGTGATTTCGTGCATTTTCAGCGCGTTTATACAATACAATGTTCTCGTCAGCAACAAAAAAGTTTTGGCATCAAGTGGAGTTTTCTTATGAATTCTTTTGTATTCTTTACTCTCTTTTTTTTCTATTCATGTTTACATTTATTGACCCCCAAAGTTTCTGAATCTGTTATTTCTCTGTAGTTATTAAATTTGTAGTAGTAGAAATTACCAACATTTAACAGAAAGTAAATTGATTTATTATAAAGAGAGTTATATTCTTGATCCATGAGTTTTTTCTGTTGGTCAATTCAGGAATATCAGAAAATAGCTAACCTTAGCTTTTCTCAAAAAAAAAAAAAACTTATTTAGGCAGAGACATCAACCAACTAGTGCTAGTTGTATATTTGTCAAATGAGTATCAATCAATTTTCCTTTAGAAAAAGCTTTAGCTTGTTATTTCCAAAATTGAATTCTTACATGGAAGTTGAGATGAAGAATGAAACAACATATTCAAAATTGGTTGCATTATTGATGACATATTTATAAGAAATTTCATGGAAACAAATAACAGTTGCTTTCTATAGTGGATTTATTTAGACAATAAATGATAATTGTACTTCGATTATTTTGTACCCTCCCCTTACATTCAACAGTCACTAGCCTGACAACCAAACAGCAAAATTGACTCAAATAGCATATGCATAGGTTGCTTGAGTTCTATGGTGAATCTCAACCAAATAGAGTTCGGTCTTGAGTCGTATAGTTTTTCAACTGGTGTAGTATTACTATATTCATTGTACAGCGCTATGAAAGAAAAAATGCTAATACGGACTTGTAAATTTAGTTTGTGTACATATTTAATAAATTTCCTAATACATATATATATCGTGTGTATGTCAAATTTACGGAGTAAAAAAGTTCTATCAAAACTATATCTTAAAGCCTATGTCCGCACTCCATCCATGTTTGGCGGTAGCTACCTCAAAACTTGCATTCTCGTGAAAGATATATTTTCATACTAATCGAAATGTATAAAGTGAGAATTTTGATACAAGAAAGGTGGGATTGGTACGAAGGAAAATGTTTTTCTAAAAAATATTTTTCTCGGAAACAAGTAGATTTCTTACTTATTTTCTAGTGTTTGGTATGTAAGTAGAAAATATTTATACGTAATCTAGCAAAACACTGTGAAGGTGAGATGAGAGGGTGGGGTTCAATGGTGACGGGGATGGGATGGTCAAGGGTGGGAGTGGTGGTTGTTGGGTCATGAGTAAGGAAAAGACAATAAACTTGGATCGTCACTAGTACTCGTGGAGCTTGTTTTTCCAACTGTGATTAATGAAGTCATTGTATTTTCCTCATTTTTAAGAAACTTTGTGAAACTAGCTGTTACAAATCTAAAAACAGAAAATCAACCCCACGAGACTTCATCAACCTGCACTCGAGTTAATATGACAGACGCATTCATAATTTAAATTTAATTTATTCGAACTTCAAAATCATTATTAGTACTAAATTCATTCTACTATTGAAATATATAGGTTCAGATTTAATATCCGTTCGAAACTTTTGTTTTTCACATATATGTTTAAATTTTGTATCAAAATATTAATCACTTTCTTTGCAATTTTTCGTTAATTGCTGGTTTTCGTTACATAAAATTAGAAACAATAACATAGATTAACTGTTATACACAAGAAATTAACTATTAAAAATTAACTGTTATTTTTATATTTGCTATATGTGAAAGTTACTCATAATGTGTCCAGCTTTACTCTTCTCATAAAAATCGGACAACTATCAATATCTATACCATAAACTACTTTTACGTAAGTGTATGTGTTACTATGCAACTCTTGAGTTCAAAAATTTATAAGCATATCATATGACAAAGATGCATATGTATACGCTAGCTGTAACATCCTTAAAGTTTTTCTTATTTTCGAGATAATATAGCTAACGGACTTGGAGTATTCTTATGAAATTAAGTGTGTATATATATCACTTACAAATTATTGTCACTATTTTTTAATTGATTGATTGATGAAACTCAATAAAATCTGTATCTGTTAAATAAAGAAAAGGGAAACTCTTTTTAAAGATTAAAAAGTAGTTTTCCATTTCAGTTATTTATCGACAAGTTGCAACCAAAACTGCTAATATGAGGAGACTTTTATTGGTATGCTTTCAATACTTTTACGTAAAAACAATGAAGTTAATCAACTTTATTTTTTAAATAATCGTGGTGTTCGAACCAATTTAATTTATGAGCACTAATTAAATTAACGGAGATACTACTAATCAGCAATACCATATAATTGGTTGCAGTTTTGATAATTCATGTTCCAGCATATCAAAAATGAAAAACAAAATATTTTTAATTTAGAATTTTTAAAAACCTTTCATTTACCAATAAAATCAGCTAACAAAGATTAGGAGAATTTGGCCTCATATATAGTTGTTGAAAACCCCTTCAGTAGTACTAGAGCTCTTCCTATTTTGCATTTGCCGTATACTCAGTATTACATATCCATCAAATTAAAGTTCAACTTACTCCACCATCCCCCGGACTTTTGTTCAGTGGTAAGAGCGTAATGCATTATGTGTGGGTTAGGAATAGTCACGAGTTTAAACCCTATTCGAGACAAAAGTCTGATATTTGAGTAGAGAAGGATAGAGAGTTAGACCCATGCATCTAATTTTTAATTTGTTTTTAAAAAGTTTACTCCACCCTATTTTGCCAATTCAACGTTTACTTAACTTAATCGAAGTTTGGGTAAGATATATACGTAATAGAAACTTTCTTAGTAAATTAATACTACTACTATTAATGTTTATATATTGTTGCCTCGTTGATCATGTTGTTGTTTCTGTCACTATTATAATTCTTATGTTTGTAATTTTCAGATTAACACCACCACAGCTGGGGAAATAGTTGTATTAATGGAGCTACAACAATTATACAAAATCAATTACTACTTTGAACGAGAAAAGATTACAACTAGATAAGAAGTAACCTTTGTAAAGAATCTGAACATATTCAGGGTGTGATTGATACGAAGGAAAAAAAAAATTTAAGAAAAATATGTGTTACTTAATTTTTTGTGTTCGGTACGTAAGTAAAATATAGAATATATTATCTTAAAGTATTTGTATATAATTTAGATAAATATGTTGGGACTTTGTGGGGTGGTGGAGATGGGTAAAGATGAGGTCGCAAAGACGGAGCCAGGATTTTCAATAAGGGAGTTCAAAATCTGTAGAAATAGATAGTCGAAGGGGATTCAACATCTACTATATATGCATATAAACTTAATTTCACTAATAATATAATTTTCTGCCGAAGGGGGTTCGGATGAACCCCTTTCATACAAGGTAGCTCCGCCCCCGTGAGGTCATGTGTTGGAGGGGTGGGGAGAACGCACAATTAAAGTAAAATGTCACTTAGAGCTGTCAATATGGGCTAGCCCACCCCCGGGCTAACCCATACAGGCCTTGACATTTTACGAGTCAGACCGAGCTAGCCCATTTTTTGTGTGAGCCAGAAAACGGTCGGCCCAACTCACAAATACGTAGGCTACAGGCTTGCCAGGCCAGCCCACTTTTTAAAAAAATTATATTTTTTTATAATTATTAAATTAAATTATAAATTATAATTTAAAAATATCATCATAAATATCGACAAAAAAATATTACATGGTATTAATGTTACTACTTGTTAATCAAATCCACACTAAATTTATTTTTTTTATAATATTTATTAAGTTTTTTTTCAAGTAAATGTATAAATATCTAATAGAAATATTAACCTAATTATTTTGAGTTTGGACTCTCTTTAATTTTAAAATTTAATATTATATTATATTTTTTAATAACCCACGGATCGGTCCTATCGATATTTGTCAAGTCCCACTAATCAGCAGGCTTATTCAGGCCGGACAAAAAAACTCTTTCCTTAAATGGGTTTCAAAAATCTTAACCCAACCTTATTAAATCCTGGATTAGGCCCCGGCCCAACGGACCTAGCCCATATTAACGGCTCTAATATCACTTGTGGAACTTGCTTTTCCCTACTTCCACTAAGAAAATTATTGTCCTCATTTTTTATGAAACTTATTTCCAACACGTCTTCAATTTCATTGTGCAGTTACTTAAAAACAAATAAGAAAAGATTCTGTAAATAGCTTTATTTGTGTCTAGATTTAAAGCAAATATAGCGAGGTTTTCCTTAATTACACATTTACACTTAACGTAATAGTATTTTGGTTTTATAATGTGGTGGAATTTACTATAACTCTGTGTATAATAATAGCAAAATACATTGTAGCTGCATGCATGATATAAAATAAAGGGAAAAGACTCAAATATACCATCGAACTTTCATAAAAGACTCATTTATGTCATCAGTTAAAAGTTTGGCTCATTTATACTATTACCGTTACAGAAAAGGCTCATTCATGCCATTATTTTTTAACGGTGGTTTTGCAAAACCATTTTTGACACATGGCCAATCATTTTTGCAAAAATTGATGACGTGGCCGAATTATAATTGGTCACGTGTCAAAAATGGTTTTGCAAAACCACCATTAAAAATGATAGCATGAATGAGTCTTTTCTTTAACGGTAATAACATAAATGAGCCAAACTTTTAACTAATGACATAAATAAACCTTTTTTGATAATTCGATAGCATATTTGAGCCTTTTCCCTAAAATAAATTGCTTTCTTTTGCATAACAAGTGTATTTATTCGTATACCATATCTATGTAGTGGGAATACATTGTATTCACATATGTAACCAAAAGACATTGTATCTACACACTTAATAAATGTAACCGCACAAATACAATATCTGTGTCTAATTATAATTTGTATCTCCTATAAAACCACGAACTGTCGCTATATATTATGTATAGGGCCTTGCTACTCTCCATTAGTTACCTACTTGAAAATGACATTACTTGGGTTGTAAGCCCAATTTTGGCCCCAAATATGACAACTCTTTCACAAGAAGAAACAACAAGCCCAAATATCTCACAAGAGTGAGGTCTAAAACTTTTACTTATTTGGTCATACCAGAGTCTACAATTTGAATGACAACTTTGATCTTTTTCACATATTTGATGAACCAAAAAAAGGGAAATGAAAGACTATAATTGTATATCAGAACTTGAACAAGATAATCCTTTGGAAATGAAGGACTATAATTGTACATCAGAACTTGAACAAGATAATCCTTTATTTTATTTTTTCTCTTCTGAATGAATCTGACTTCTGATAACAACTTCTAGAGCCAGAATTACATATGTTAAAATGTGATGTTAGTTATTGTCTTGCCACAGAACATCTCAGAATTTTCCATTACCAATAATCCACAACCAATCTAAAGCAACACCAGAAAATATTCCACATAATAGGAATACCACTAGCAAATTACCCAATGCATTTTGCTCAGGACCCTACAAAATTCAAATTCCAATCTTAAAATATGATGTGATTATAAAATGATCATATGGATTCTAAAATTAAAACTTTACCAACCTTGTATCCTTTAGGTGCAGCTGTCATGACACAAACAGTGAGATGACCATTTGTGAGTCCCAAGAAGGATACGAGAAATATCATCCAGCCTTGATCACCATATTTTGCAGTGAAGTAGAAGCAAGGGACCAGTAAGAAACGAGAGAGGGTCGCGATCATGAGGCCCTTTCGTGATTTCAACTTGATTTTATCAATCACTGGAACATGTCTCCCTATCAGATCCCAAACATTGTACATTGCTATCAAAACTAGAGGATACCTGACAGTTTGAAAAAGAAATTCAAGAGCTGCTGCAAATAAAGTTATAGCAATAACGATTTATTCAGAGAAAAGGTATGCACATTTACCATGATCCCAATTTGTGGGTACCAGTGTTTTCATACAAGAACCCGGGGAAAATTGATAAAGTGGCGACATAAATCAAGTACAAATCCAACTCATAGTCAATGTTCTGGAGAAGCAATTGTTTGGTGGTCAGACGTTCTGATTGCTTAGCATCGTTGTTAGCCTGTTCAGTAAACAGAAACATATCAAGTTTATGATTATGAAAATCACTTATAACACAGTTCAGTAGACCTACTTTTTCGATTGATTGAGTTTTGATGCCTGCAGCAGCTAAGTCTGCTGCAACAGTTGTTGATCCTTCTACAGCTGCCTTTGTGCGGTAGTGCTTCACAATTGGTAGCTTAGGGAATATGAATGCATATAGAAGGATGCATAGAAATTCAAAGAATACGGAGATGGCAAGGAACAACACTGCAAAATCAATAACTCTATAAGTTTCTCTCAACATAATATATCAAAGACACATCAATCATACTATTTTGAGGTCAAAATTACTTACTAACTCCTTTGCGTAGACCGTCGTTACTGTTTTCAAAAGCTGCCTTGGCCATTAGCCTTAAACCAGACGTAACTGCACCAGATGCAGCAAGACCAGCGAAAAACGACTGCATAATTCATGAATCAGTATACAAACATAATTCAGGATTTCGTGTATCAATTGAGGCAGAACAAAGTTACTCGTGTTACCGTCACCTACTTGAATGAACTCCGGGCACATGAATGATAAATCTCCGGTCATTCCACCTTGAACAATAGCATCCCCAATTCCAAAACAACCTACTATGGCACATACACCAATGTAATTTCCTACTCCACCCCTACCAGAAGTTGCCAAATCCAACTGAAAAGAAAAAAAAACAGATTCTGAAAAGGCGAACAAAATATTAATCAGAAAATGAAACAAATCAGAACATACCAGTATGAGCGTGAGTGTGCTTAAGTTATACAGGATATACCCTGCTAAGATGCGTTTTCTTGTATTAACTTTTGCCTCGTTATATGCAAGAATCACTATTGTTACAAGTGCAAATGGCTGATACACTAAGGTGAGTACCCTTGAAGGATGATAATCCTTCAATTTTCATACCAAAACAAATCAGTCAGATGTATAATTCACTCACAGCTACGCCTCAATCCGAAACATAACATGAAAAAACATAAACATTACAAATGGAGACTTACCGGAAACAGTGAGTAGTAGTAATCTCCTATGCTCATTAAACTATTCCAAGCAATGAGAGATCCAAATCCCAGAATCCAACAAACAAGAATACCAACAAATTTCCCCTGAAAAATTTCATATACATTATAATTTTTGCCAACTCTTTCAATTTGACATAACAGAAAAAAATTAGAAGTAACAAAGTATGAAACAAACCTCAAGCTTGGTAGGACTTGGAATATCCATGGTGGCTTCTTAGTAGAGTAAATTCAAAAACACAAAAAACTGCACAAGCCATCATATTATATTAATTTTAATTTGCCACTTTTGAAAATTTTAAAGTGAAATTTATTTTTAAAAAGAAGAAATCAGATCCTCTTGACTTTTTTTGATTCTTTGTAAATGTGATTTTATTGTGGATAACACATTAAAACGTATGTAACGGTTCTATGAACAATTAGACTCTTCTTTTGTTTTCGTATTATTTATCCCCATAACTAATTACATGGTAAAAAAATTAAGTGTCACTAATAAGTATTAATTACATGATTAAACAAACTAAGTTACCTTGTGTTTTCCTCAAGCTAGTCTAAATTTAGAGCCTGTTTGGAATTATGCTAAACTCTGCTTATTTTTAGAAGCACTTTTTAAATTAGTTTTTTCAGAAAAGTGCTTTGAAAAAAAAATTGTGTTTTTAAAAATTATTTTGAAGTGTCAATTTACAAAATGAACAAGAATCAATTTACTTTTAATATAAAGATTATTTATATATAAAAATTATTTTAAATATCTATTATAAGAAATTTAATCAAACTTTTACTTTTATTAAATCAAAATGTACATATTCAATTTTTCATTAATATTATACGTATATAAATAAATAAAAGTTTAATATTGATATAATATTAATAGAATGATTTAAATATAATTAATAATATCAAATATAAAGTAATGATAATAAATGTAAAAGAATAAAATGAATATTATATAAAAATAAAATTCTTAAATGAATCTTTTACCAAAGTTATGAGATATATTAATTAATTAATAAGAGATATATTGAAAATATGTAAATATAGAAGGAATATGTTGGTTTTGTAAAAAAATAATTTTCTGCTTCTGCTTTTTTTAAAAAGCATATATTTTAACTTCTTCCCAATAACAGAAAAATTATTTCCGCTTCTATTTATAAGTAATTTTGATTTGTCAAACACCTTA